>PVHY01025803.1:0-18047 GCA_004024945.1 Uropsilus gracilis
TTTTGTTTTCTGCAAATGTAGTTTGTTTCAGTTTTTTTTTTTTTTTTTTTTTTTTTTTTTTTTTTGAGACTAGTCTTGCCATTTTTTTGCTAGTGGAACCGCAGGCTTACGTTGCCCGGGGTACCAGGGATTCAAGCAAATCCCCAGCCTCAGCTTCCCAGGTAGCTGGGCGTGCCACCACACCTAGCTATTCCCCCTCACTCCCACTAGGTTTTGCTATGTTGCCCCAGGCGGGTCTCGAACTGCGATCCCCAGTCCCAGCCGCGACTGCATAGACTGTCACAGGCACGCGCCACCGTGCTTGGCTTGGTTTCAGTTTAATGTATTTTGGGGAAGAACCAAAATGTTAGAGTTTAGTCTTGTCCTTTAACAATTGCTATACTTGCCCGGCATGGTGGCGCGTACCTGTAAGCGACAGCTTGTGGGGTTGCGGCTGAGTTTGGGGATCACGGTTCGAGTCCCGCCTGGGGCAACACAGCAAGACCTAGTCCCAAAAAAATAGCTGGGCGTGGTGGCACACGCCTATAATCCTAGCTATCTGGGAAGTTGAGGTTGGGGATTGCTTGAGTCTGTGGTCCCATGGGTAAAAATAGCAAAACCTGGTCTCAAAAAAAAAAAAAATTCCTATCCTAATTTACCTGGCAAAACTTAAATTTACTATAGTTCATTTGATGCTGTTAGTGTGGAAAATAAATTTCGAGAATAAAGCTATTAACTCCTAATTTTTTTTTGATGATTTCCCTTTTGGAGTTGCTTTCTGAAAAGTTAGTTAAATTAATAACCATTCTCAAGTCTGTTGCCTAGCTGCTCACCAACATTTATTTAGTTTTAAGAGATGAGCATTAATTTTGAAAAAATTTGAAAAAAATTTGAAAAAATTTGAAAAGTAGTATTTCTTACTTTTTGCACATAAATTCTCAGATGTAAAACACATGATCAGTTAATTTAAAAGGAACCTGGAATGCATAAGTTTCCATTTCATTAGGAATGGTTGCTAACTGAAACTCATGATTAGAAGTGATATTTATGCTCGTCAGAATTTCATAAGTCTCCAAAGAGAGGAATTTGATTAACAAAACAGGGAGTTTTAGAAATAGATGGACTGCAGATATCAGTAAGAAGAGAAAACAAGACATGAAATTTGTTTTGAAAGTTCCTTTGTGAGCCTAATAATTTTCCTTAAGCTTTCTCCTAAACAAGGAAGAACTATGAAGAATTGCATCATGTTTTGCTCATAAGTTTTTTAGTTGCTAGTAGCAGAAACCCAGTGTTAGCTGGCTTAAGCTAAACCACAGGTCTTTATAAACTCTCATAACTGTGGGAGTGAGACAGCTTCCACAATGGCTGCATGTGCTTTAGGAACTGTTTTCAAGATCTGGGAATCTTTGGGTTCCTTAAGACCTTTTTGGGAAGTAAAAAATGTTTTCATAATAATTTCAAGAAATTATTACCTTTTGTTTTTTACTCTCCCTCATGTATATGGTAGTTTTTCGGAGGCTAAATGATATGTATCACAATAAATTGAATGTAGAAGTAGATAGGGTTAAAAAAACTGTCTTATTAATCAGACAATAGAGACTTTTGCAGATATGTAAAATAATGCTATTCTCACTAATTTTTGGAAATGCAGTTTTCCATGAAAAATTTAGTTATGTTACTTGTAATGTTTTTTTAATAAATTAATAAAATTTTTACTATTAAAGACTTCTCATATAGAACTGCAAAAATTCTTATCTTTCTGAATTGTGGCCATGAAACAATAATTAAGCACAAAACATTTTTTTTTTTTTTTGAGACTAGGTCTCACTATTTTTGCCCACGGAACCGCAGTCTCTCATTGCCCGGGGTACCACAGACTCAAAGCAATCCCTAGCCTCAGCTTCCAGGTAGCTGGAATTACAGGCGCATGCCACCACACGCAGCTATTTTTTTGGAAATAGGTCTCGCTATGGGCCCCAGGTGGGACTTGAACCATGATCCCTAGCTCCAGCCGCTTCATAGGCTGAAGCTTACAGGCACAAGCCACCGTGTCTGGCACAAAACATTTTTTAGCAGTAAAAGGAGAAATTACAAGATCTTTGTTTCAAAATCCACTCTTCAGAAGCTTCTTAAACCTTCCTTCAGAATATATTGAAATTTGCCACCGGGCATGGGGGCACATGCCTGTAGGTGGCAGCGTAGAAAGCTATAGCCTGGGCCAGGGATCGTGGTTCGAGTCCTGACAGAATATATTGAAATTTTATTTTCAATTTCTTACAATTTCAATTACTATGAATACCTTATTTCTAAATACACAATATATCAAAAGCAGTAAAATAGATGGGGACACGGATTAAAAAATTATTGACACTAGGTTAAGTTCGTAACAGTTGAATGAAATAATAAATAATAAGAGGCATGGGAGTGAGAGAGAATGAGCATGAGAAAGGTTTAACAACATCAAAAGTGCAACAGTTAAAATTAGAGTCATTAGAGGTCTGGTCCTCTCATTTATAGTTGAGGATAAATGTTTTTTAAATTCTTAGATACTGAGAATTATACAAACATAAAATTTGTGCTAGCAATTATATAAACTTGAATTATTTCAATAGCCTATGATATGGTTATTATTTCTTTTTCTTTTTCTTTTTTTTTTTGAGACTAGGTCTCGCTGTTTTTTGCCCGTGGGACCGCAGGTTCTCGTTGCCTGGGGTATCACGAACTCAAGCAATCCCCAGCCTCAGCTTCCCAGGTAGCTGGGATTACAGGCACGCGTCACCATGCCCAGCTATTTTATTTTTGGAACTAGGTCTCGCTACGGGCCCCAGGCGGGACTTGAACCACGATCCCTAGCCCCTGCCGCTTCATAGGCTGAAGCTTACAGGCATGAGCCACCGTGCCCGGTGGGTTATTATTTCTGATTCACAGATGAGGAAACTGACATTAAGGGAAGGTAAATAATTTAGCAGTAGCAACTGAGAAGCAGAGCTAAAATTCAAAATTTGGTCTTTTTGATTACAAATACGTAATTTTAACCTTATTCATACATGGAATATAGAGGGGGAAAAGGAAACAAACAGTAAAATTTAACAGTAAAACAGTAAAAATTAAATTTTGTCATAGGAGGCTTGAAAAGTTTCATGGACAAGTAAGTATGATAATTCATTATCAGAAAATTTTATTTACTGTAGCATTTTTCATAGTCTTTACTGCTTGGCTTTGTACTGTTGCATTATACCACTCCAAAAGAGTGACTGAGTATACAGTGTTTGTCATATTTGCCTGATTTTGAAATTCTTTCATCATCCCCCAGTTTTATCTTAAAAATTTAGTATTCTGCAATGATACACCTTCCTTTTTTCCAGTAGTCTCAGGTAATGTTACATAGTTGCATTATAAGTATAATGTGCCATAATTTAAGTTCAAAACAGAATCAACAGTTAATCATGATAAAAGCACATTATTTGTAGAAATACTAACTGAAGTTGTTGGACTGAATAGAATTACAGAAATAATATAGACTAAGAAAACTCTTGAATTGAATATAGTTTAAACCTAGAGATATTGATAAGCAGTTAGGCTGATTAGAAACATGGTAAGTCTGGGAAACAAAGAAAAATAGTGAACGTTAATGTAAGTCAGAGAGATTCAGTATTTCTAGGCTACTGGATTTGACAATTAGTAGGTCACTTTTACCTGTAAAAGTTGTTTGGTTTAGAGGAGTTGGGACAAAACCCAGAATTTAGAAGACTAAAGGAATGAGTAGTGCTGAGGAAATGGAAAAAAAAAAATATATATATATATATATAAAATATTCTTTCAGTAGGACATTAGATAGAAAATAACTTTTTTTTTTTTTTTTTTGAGTCTAGGTCTCACTGTGTTTCCCCAGGGTAGTCTTGAACCTGCAGACTCAAGTGATCCCTATCCTCAGCCTTCTAGGTAGCTGGGATTACAGGCACATTCCACCATGCCTGGCTAGAACTTTTTTTTTTTCTTTTAAGACCATCAGAGACTTAATGCAGGCCAGGCACAGTGGCGTATGCCTTTAATGAAGGGAGGCCAAGCCTGGGAATCCTTCCAGACCCACCCGAGGCAACATAGTGAGACCTATTCTTAAAAAATAGCTGAGCATGGTGGCGCGCACCTGTAATCCCAGCTACCTGGGAGGCTGAGCCTAGCTGGGCAACATAGCGAGACCTAGTCTCAAAAAAAAGGCCGGTCATGGTGGCACATTGCCTGTAAGCAGCAGTCTAGGAAGCTGCAGCCGGAACAAGGGATCACGGTTCGAGTCCCACTTGGGGCCTGTAATATAATCCCAGCTACTACCTGGGAAGCTGAGGCTGGGGATTGCTTGAGTCCATGGTACCCCGGGCAATGTGAGTCTGGTTCCACCAGCAAAAATAGCGAGACCTAGTCTCAAAAAAAAAAAAAAAAAAAAAAATCAGGTTGATAGGTAGTGGGAAAGGAGTGTAATGAGAAAGAGGTCATTGATGGTGTGAAGTCCCAGTAGAAATGGGGAAGGATGGAATCAAAAGACAGTTAAAATGGTGAGATCGCTAAAGGTAGAGATAATTAAGAAGTTAAGGTTAAGCTAATTAAGATTATTATGATCATGACTTGTCAAGAGTATGTGTTGTTGGGCATGTGTAGAAGTCTGTTAGACTGGAGTAACTTAATGTGAGTTTCCACAGTATTTAGTGAGCTAATTTATGGATGTGGCAAGGTTATAGGATATTGGAATTGGCCTTTAGAATGTTGAATGTGATTCCCAACCCTGATGTTGAAGGCAGAGAATAGAAGGTAAATCAGTGGGACTCGGTGATCCAGAAAATGGGTTTCAGATAATATTGAGTAGCTCCAGAGGAGCTACTGGAGCTCCATTATAATGATGCTGTCTCAAATCTGTCCCTCACATGGAAATAATAATATGATCTTCAGTAATTTAGGAAGAGCTAACTACTGTGGTCTCCTTCCTCGAACTTTGTGTGCACTTTGCACTGAATTGTTCTTCACTGAATTGTTCTAAAACTTACTCATTATCTAAAACTAACTCAAAACCCAGTTCGGTTATATCTTTCTAAGAACTATGTCCTAATTAACTTGAAGTACCTATTTCTGAATCTCTGTGAGTCTTTGCACCTTTCATACAGTGTTTATCAGATTACATTATGTTAGCTTGCTGAATTGTTTAATCTCTGCTGTTATTAACTGCATAATAATTACTATTGCAGTTATTAACTCTGTGATGGGAACTATCTTACTCATCGTCTATCTCCATAGTATCCAGCATACCTAGAGTATACTGGTTAAGAATGCTGTATTTGGAATCAGACCAGTGGTAGATCTGTGATGTTGATCAAGTTAATTTGAATTCTTTAAATTCTTCATATGTAAAATAGAGATAATACCACTACTGATTTTATAAGACTTTTGTAAGGTTGGAATACAGTAATTTGTTTAAAGTACTTAGTAAATCGTCTAACAATGATAATTACTTGTCTTAAATAATTTATGGGATAAGTAAATAAATGAATATTTCCATAAACTACTAGAGTCATACTTTTTAATTGTTTGCCTCATATACCTAGAATGAGAGTAATTAGCATTTTCCCTGTATGCTAACAAATATATTACGGTGTCATAAATAGGGATATTTTAATGTAAAATATTATGATAGGAGGTACCATTTAATTTGTACTATTTTCTAGAAATAATTAAAAAAGCTTTAACTATCTATCTCATTTTAATCTTAATATTCAGATAACTGGTAATCATTTCCCCTGTTTTAGAGATGGGTAACTGAGTCTCAGAGAAGTTACAATTAGTAAGCCAAGGTATAACTTTAGATTGTCTCACTTTAAAATCTGTACTCTTGAGCATTGCCCTATATCAGAAACACCATTGTTAACTTCTGGACAGTATTTGATTTCTCCTGTCAGGTGTAGTATCTACAGTTCTCCCACCACCACTGCACCCATGATCCATCTCCCCTATTCCTAATGTTTTTGCCTCTCCTGCTTTATATATTTGCTTTATGGAAGCCATAGGTACTTATCTCTTATTTAAATATCTAGAAATGTAATTGTTTAAGTTGGCAGGTGTCTAACTTGAATAGATTCAGGGGAAGCAGATGTAATTTATATTTCTGCCATCAGTATGAGATTTAGTCTCTAACCAATACTTTGTATTGTCAGTTTTTAATTTTCCCTATCCTAAGTACTGGGTAATGGTATTTCATTGCCATTTTAATTTGTATGTCCAATCTCAGCTAGAATTGAGAACATTTTCATATTTTTCATTGCTATTTGAACATTCTTTTATTGGAAGTTCTTATTTTGTTCATTCTGCTTTTACTTTGTAGGAGTTCTTTATTATTCTGGTGATGAGACTTTTGATATGCATGCTACACAGTACTATTATTAATAGTCATTGATTGTGCTATATACAAATATATATCATAAATAATCTTCCAATTTGTGACTTGCCTTCTCACTCTCTTAATGATGGTAGGGTTTTTGTTTTTGTTTTTGTTTTTTTTGAGACTAAGTGTCTCTCTTTTTGTCTGTGGAACCGCAGGCTCTCGTTGCCCGGGGTACCATGGATTCAAGCAATCCCCAGGCTCAGCTTCCCAGGTAGCTGGGATTACAGGCGTGGGCCACCACGCCCAGCTATTTTTTTGGGACTAGGTCTTGCTATGGGCCCCAGGCGGGATCGAACTGCCATCCCTAGCCCCAACCGCTTCATAGGCTTACCAGGCACGAGCCACCGTGCCCGGCAGATGGTAGTTCTTAATTTTAAGAATGGGAGTTCTTAATTTTAACGAAACAGAATTTTTTTTTTTTTTTTTGAGAGTAGGTCTCGCTATTTTTGCCCGTGGAACCACAGGCTCTTGTTGCCCGGGGTACCACAGACTCAAGCAATCCCCAGCCTCAGCTTCCCAGGTAGCTGGGATTACAGGCGCACACCACCACGCCCAACTATTTTTTTTTTTTTTTTTTTGGAAATAGGTCTCACTAAGGGCCCCAGGTGGGACTCGAACCGCGATTCCTAGCCCCGGCTGCTTCATAGGCTGAAACTTACAGGCACGAACCACCGTGCCCGGCCTCGAAACAGAATTTTTTAATCTATTTCTTTGTGATTAGTCCTTCTTGTGTCTTGTTTACTCCAAGATCATGAAGATATTTCCTTTTTGTTATAGTAGCTCTATTTGTTTTATCTTTGACATTTAAATTTATGATCCAGCCGGGCATGGCAGTGCATGCCTGTAAGCGGCAGCCTAGGAAGCGGCAGCCGGGGCCAGGGATTGTGGTTTGAGTCCATGCCAGGGGCATGTACTAAGACCTAGTCCCCATAAAATAGCTGGGTGTCCTGGCACGCGCCTGTAATCCCAGCTACCTGGGAAGCTGAGGCTGGGGATTGCTTGAATCTGTGGGACCCCGGGCAACGTGAGCCTGTAGTTCCATGGGCAAAATAGTGAGCCTGCTCTTCCACAGGCAGTAATAGTGAGTCGTAGTCTCAAAAAAAAAATTATGATCCATTTCAGATTGATTTTTGTGTGTAGTGTGAGTTGGTATATAGTTTGATGACTTTTTGTACTCATATACATACTCGTGTATAACCATCACCTAGATTAAGATATAGAATCTCTCCAGTAGTCTTAGAAAGTTTTCTTGTATCCCATTTCAGTCAGTATTTTTTCCTCACACATAGTGTGACGTAGAGGTCAAAGTTTACTTTTTTCTCTGCTTGATTATCAAAGTGCTGCCACAGTATTGAAAAGGTCATTTCTTTCCTGCTGAATTGCAATGCTGTGTTGTTTTTTTTTTTAATTTAATTTTATTTTGTTCTTTAGATCACAACCTCGGTAAATAGTTTTTGGGATACCTCCTTCTCCCTCCTCCCTCTGGTGCCCCTTCCTTTCAAACCCTACTCTTTGTTTACTAGTTGTGCTAAGTCCATTAGTCTCTTTCTTTCCTGTGACAGTGTCCTTGCAGTGCTGTTTTATCAAAAATAAGTGACTACATGTGTCTGAATTGCTACCATTATTGTTGTAGATTATGTGATATAATGTATTATAACAAACTGTAAGTCCCAGGAAGCTTTTTTATTTTTTGGGACTAGGTCTCGTTATTTTTGCCAGGTAGCTGGGATTACAGGCGCGCACCACCTCGCCCAGCTATTTTTTTTTTTTTTTGGAACTAGGTCTTGCTACGGGCCCCAGGTGGGACTCGAACCGCGATCCCTAGCCCCGGCTGTTTCATAGGCTGAAGCTTACAAGCAGGAACCATCGTGCCCGGCCCAGGAAACTTTTTTGTTCACTGCACTATATAATTCACTGCCTAGCATGGTGCTAGACACTTTGAACAAATATTGAAAGAATTCATAGAAGAAAAGTTTTTGTTGTTTTTTTTGAGACTAGGTCTTGCTATTTTTTGCCTGTGTAAGTGCAGACTCTTGTTGCCTGGGGTACCACAGACTCAAGCAATCCCCAGCCTCAGCTTCCCACACCCAGCTATTTTTTTTGAACTAGGTCTCGCTGCGGGACCCAGGCGGGACTCAAACTGCAATCCCTAGCCCCAGCAGCTTCATAGGCTGAAGCTTACAGGCACGAGCCACCGTGCCCAGCCTTCATAGAAGAAAAGTTAACAAGACGTTTGAAAAATGTTGATAAGTTCAGCTATTTCGAGTTGCATAGATACTTAGCTATGTTGTGAAACTAAAAGTGTATTTTTCGTAAACTATTCCCAACTTCTAGCTCTCACCTTATGCCCTGTCTTTCTCTAATAACTCCAAAGAATTTGGTCATTGCGGTCAATAAGCATTTATTGAACTGCCTACTGCATGGTAGGTTTTTTTGCCAGGGTATTTCTGATTTAGTTCTTGGATATAAGTTTCTTCATTTTTTAAAAATAGTTATAAGCCAGGTACAGTGGTGTGTGCCTGTAATCTCAATGCTGGGAGGCTGAGGCTAGGGATTGCTTGAGTCTTTGGGTTTGAGACTACCCTGGGCAACATAGCGAGATCTAGTATCTAAAAAATAGCTGGGCATGGTGGCATGCACCTATAATCCCAGCTATCTGGAGGCTGAAGCTAGAGATCACTTGAGTTTGTGGGTTCAGAACAACCCTGGGCAACATAGTGAGACCTAGTCTCTAAAAAAAAAAAAAAATTGTTATTATACATGTATTGTTTAATGGGGACTTTGTGGACTATTGCTACTCTTCTATTTTTTGACCTTTGTGTTACTTCTTCTGCTTCTGTAAATTAATGTCAATGTAAATTCTAAATCTAACAAGAATTTAATTTAAAGCAAAGGATGACTGTGAAAGGATCTGTTTATTTTGTTTGAATGTTAAGTGATAATCTTTGCCATGTCTTTGTAGAAATTGTCACAGAAGGAAAAAGGAAAAAGTCTTCATCTTCTGAATTGCATAAGGTATGCATTAGTTTTTGCTCTTAAGTTTTTCATTGAATGTATTTTCTGTTTTGAATGTATTCATCTTATTAATCAAGTTCAAAAGAGAGCTTAAAATTAATCACCTTTTTTTTTTTTTTTTTTTAATCAAGGCTTAGCTAGAAAATTCTTCCTGGGATCATTCTTATTTATAATTGCACCATGTGTTGGTATCCAGGTCTCATTTTAGATTTTATGTAAAAAGTACCTCAGCCTTTCTGTGATGACTGGCTACATTAGTGTCTCATGTTCATTATAGTACTGTAGGCATAGAGGAGTTGTATTCAAATCATGTATTGAAAATTGTTATTTGTAGTATGTCTTTATTTATTTTATTTTATTTTGAGACTAGGTCTCGCTATTTTTGCCCGTGGAACTGTAGGCTCTCTTTGCCCGGGGTACCACGGACTCAAGCAATCCCCAGCCTCAGCTTCCCAGGTAACTGGGATTTCAGGCGCGCACCACCACGCCCAGCTATTTTTTTGGAACTAGGTCTTGCTACAGGCCCCAGGCGGGACTCAAACCGCGATCCCTAGCCCTGGCCACTTCATAGGCTGAAGCTTACAGGCATGAGCCACCGTGCCCAGCCTTGTAGTATGTCTTTAAAACCTCTTCTCCCTACTTAATCTTTATAAGAGTAACAAAACCATCAAAATGGTCTTTCTGGCTATATAGGAGTGTTTCAAAATGTTACTACTCTATTTTTAGAAAGATAATCTGTTTTAAGCACAGAGAACTTTAAGTAGTTACATTTTGTACAAGAAGAGGGAGAAGAGATCATAAAGAAGGTCTCTAAGAGGGAATCAAGAGTACCTTACAAGACTGCCCAGAGCAGAGCTTTAAGTACTTTACAGAGAGCAGAACTTTAAGTACTTTCCTTTTACTTTTTCTTACTTTGGATAAGTGAGGTGTGGTTTCTCCATCCAACGTTCAGGATTTAAGTATGGTAAATGAAAACGGTAAAAACAAAAATCTTGCATTGCTACCATGCCCAATTTTAAATATCGTTGTGTTGACTTCTGTTTAGTGCCTTCATTAAAGTGAAATGCTCAGGCCCTGCATAGTAGCGCTTGCCTGTAAGCGACAGCCTAGGAAGCTGTGGCCAGGGATCTTGGTTCAAGTCCCGCAGGTGGCACATAGCGAGACCTAGTTCCAAGAAAATATAGCTGGGCGTGGTGGTGCACGCCTGTAATCCCAGCTACCTGGGAAGCTGAGGCTGGGAATTGGAGTCACATTACCCCAGGCAATGTGAGCCTACGGTTCCACAGGCAAAAATAGCGAGACCTAGTCTAAAAAAAAAAAAAAAAAAATTGAAATGCTCAGCTTTAGACTAATGCTTCATGGAATTTTTTTTTTTTTGAGTCTAAGTCTCGCTATTTTTGCCTGTGGAACCACAGGCTCTCGTTGCCCGGGGTACCCCACACTCAAGCAATCTCCAGCCTCACCTTCCCAGGTAGCTGGGATTACAGGCGCACGCCACCACGCCCAGCTATTTTTTTGGAACTAGGGCTAGCTATGGGCCCCAGGTGGGACTCGAACCGCGATCCCTAGTCCCGGCCGCTTCATAGGCTGAAGCTTACAAGCACGAGCCACCGTGCCCGGCCTTTCATGGAATTTTAATCTGATATTCTACCATAAGACATTAATAATATTAGCCAGGCATGGTGGCTCGTACCTGTAAGCTTCAGCCTATGAAACGGCTGGGGCTAGGGAGCGCAGTTCGAGTCCCACTCGGGGCAACACAGTGAGCCCTAGTCCCATAAAAATAGCTGGGCGTGGTGTTGTGCGCCTGTAATCCCAGCTACTTGGGAAGCTGAGACTGGGGAATGCTTGAGTCTGTGGTACCCTGGGCAACGTGAGCTTGTGGTTCCATGGGCAAAAATAGTGAGACCTAGTCTCAAAAAAAAAAAAAAAATGAGTAAATATGATTTTCTTATTTTTAGATGTAGTAGTCTTCTTTTTAGATTTTTGTTTTCAAGTAACTTTAGACTTACAGAAGAATTACAGAAATAGTACAGAATTTCTGTCTACCCTTTCCTCAACTTCCCCCATATTAGTATCTCACATACTCAAAGCATAGTAACCAAAAATTAAAAATAAACACTGATATATTTTAAACCAACTGCAGGCATTATTTGGATAGCTTCAGTTTTCCACTAATTTCATCTTTCTGTTCTTGGATCCAGTGCAGGATCCTACATTTAGTTGCTAGGTCTCCTTGATTTTCTTCTGTCTGTGATAGTTCCTCAGTTTCTTCTTTTATGACAAGTTAGTGTTTTGTGAATTATCCCTCAGTTTGTTTTGTCTAGTGTTTCTTTTTTTTTTCTATTTTACTTATTTATTTTGTATTTGTAAGTATTCCATTTGTAAGTATCTATAATTTGTCTAGTCTCTTTTTTTTTTTTTTTTTTTTTTTTTTTTTTTTTTTTTTTTTTTTTTTTTTTTTTTTTTTTTTTTTTTTTTTTTTTTTTTTTTTTTTTTTTTTTTTTTTTTTTTTTTTTTTTTTTTTTTTTTTTCTATTTTTTCTTATGATTGGATTAGGGGTTATGGTTTTGGGGGGAAAATACCACAGAATTCAAGTACCCTTCTTAGCCCTCTTTTCAGGGGTTTACATGGTAATGTCATTCCTGAATACCCATTTAAGATGGCTTCTTCATGCCACTCCATTGCAAGGTTAATCTTTTTTTATTGTAAAAATAGATATTTTTGGAGAGATATTTGAACTTATGCAAATATTCTGCTTTTTCTAAAAAAATTCAGCCACTATTTTAGCATCTAATAGTGAATTTTGCCTATAACAATTATATATGTATTTCATTGGTTATTTTCTACTTCCCTCTACGTATATTAGCTCTGCATTTATTAATTGAACTTTTTTTTGTAAAGGAGAGCTGTTCTTCCTCCTCTGCTTGCTCAGTTAATGTGAACCCATAAATATTAATTTTATTCTATAGTGTATAATCTACTATTATTATTGATTTTTTTTTATCAAAATATTCCAGCTTTGGCACTGGGAAATCTCTCAGGTTGACTCCTGTGCCATTTTGACATGTTCTTTTTTTTTTGAAACTAGGTCTTGCTATTTTTGCCTGTGGAACCGCAGGCTCTTGTTGCCTGGGGTACCACAGACTCAAGCAATCTCCAGCCTCAGCTTCCCAGGTAGCTGGGATTACAGTCACGCGCCACCACGTCCAGCTAGGTTTTTTTTTTTTTTTTTGCAACTAGGTCTTGCTACGGGCCCCAGGCGGGACTCAAACCTCAATCCCTAGCCCTAGCCGCTTCATAGGCTGAAGCTTACAAGCACGAGCCACCATGCCCGGCCCATTTTGACATGTTCTTATCTTTTTTAAAGCACTTTCTTGCTTTCCAGTACATTTCCCTGTTAACAAGTGATGCTGAGCATTTTTTTTTTCATAAGCCTGTTGGCTATTTTCATTTCTTCTTTGGATAAGGGTCTTTTTAGGTTTTCTGTCCATTTTTTTGATTGGGTTGTTTGTTTTTATTGAGTTGTGCAAACACTTTGTAGATTTTTGATATTCCCTTATCAGATGTAGGTGTGCAAATATTTTCTCACATTTAGGTATCTCTATTTTGGTTACTGTCTCTTTGGTTGCTGACTAGGAGTATTTTTGTTTGATGTAAGCCCACCACTTTATTCTTCTCCTTTGTTTCTAAGGTTTTAATCATATAGGGTTTTGCCTATGTTTTCGTCTATGTATATTATAGTTTCAGGTCTTAGATTGAAGTCTCTTTTCCATTTTGAGTTGATTTTTGTGTATGTTGTGAGCTAGCAGTCTCATTTCATTCTTTTGCGTGTAATAGTCTAGCTTCCCAACAACTGTTTATTGATGAGACATTGCTCATTTGAGCACATCTTTGCTCCTTCATTTTCAAGGCTTTTCCTGCTAGTTTACAGTTTAAATAAACATGCGGTTCATGTATTTATACTTTGGGAGAAATAGAAAGCTATCCTTTTAAAAATGGGGTAGATTATATTTTTTTGTCCACCCTATTGGAATTTTATATAAACATTTTGCTAGAGGAAATAATCCATTGATGTCGTTTAAAGTAACATAGGTAGGCCGGGCACAGTGGCTTGTGCCTGTAAGCTTCAGCCTATGAAGTGGCCGGGGCTAGGGATGGTGGTTTGAGTTCGGCCTGGGGCCCATAGCGAGACCTACTTCCAAAAAACTAGCTGGGCACGGTGGTGCGCGCCTGTAATCCCAGCTACCTGGGAAGCTGAGGCTGGAGATTGCTTGAGTCTGTGGTACCCTGGGTAACGAGAGCCTGCGGTTCCATGGGTAAAAATAGCGAGACCTAGTCTTCAAAAAAAAAAAAAAAAAAAAAAAGTAACATAGGTAAAGTGATAAAAGCTAGTCACTGTGGAAAAATATAAAGTCTTCCACAAAGGACATCATCAGTCTTTTATGAGATACTCACTTCATAAAATACCCAGCAACTATATGCTTGAATTTGCTGAATCAAAATTACTTTTCTCTAAGTTTGAGCTTGGTGTCTTTTAAGGTTATTGCTCGACCTATGTAACAAAATAGCCACAAAACTCAGTGACTTAAATGTATTTTGGTCGTGATTCTTTACTCTTGGAGGTTTCACACGGGTGGTTGCTTTTCTTTGTTCCACTTGGAGTCACCTAGGTTGACTTGGAGGCTGGGGCCTGGAATTATCTCAACGAATCTGTCTATCTCTTCTCCTGATATCTGTTCTGGGAAGATGCAAATATTTTGGTCTTTATCCACTTTTTAGCTTTCCCGTGGGATCTTTCTAGCACAGTAGCTTTAGGGTATCCAAGACTTTTTTTTTTTTTGGCTCAGGACTCTCAAAGTGTATGCTGAGGGACAGAGATAAAATAAAGAGGGAAGAAGAGAGAAAACACAGAATTTGAGAACTAAACCAAAGCTATATTTCCTTTTTTTTTTTTTTTTGAGACTAGGTCTCGTTATTTTTGCCCATGGAACCACAGGCTCTCGTTGCCCAGGGTACCACAGACTCCAGCAATTCCCCAGCCTCAGCTTCCCAGGTAGCTGGGATTACAGGCGCCACCACACCCAGCTATTTTTTGGGACTGGGTCTTGCTGTGTTGCCCGGAGTGGGACTCGAACAGCGATCCCCAGCCCTGGCCGCTTCATAGGCTGATGCTTACATGCACGAGCCACTGTGCCAGACCTTCCTTTTGTGATTCTAATCTTGGAAATCATAGGTCTGTTTCAAGGAGAAGAAACATAGACCTCACCTTGGGGTATTGTCAGTGTCACATTATAAGATGACCATATAGGATGTGAAGTTAAATTAGTTAGACCATCTTTGGGAAATACAATATACTATACTATTCAGTATAGATTAAATAACTTATAAAGGAATCCATGTATGTAAGCAGCTTGAAACCCTTGCTTCCCTCCCAAGATGGTAACTATTCCCTGATTGAGAATATTAAGGAAATGATTGAGTTAGAGATACTGTCTTTTACACATGAGGAATTATAAAGGGGTACTTTTATATATATAGAATAGGTGTAGCTAATAGGAATTGGAATCTGGGAGCATTAACTTAGATACTAATAAAATGAAAGAGTTTATATTTACTTTTCAAATTTATTCTATCCCCTTGATTTACACCTGACTATCATCGAAATCATTTTTTGGAATATTGCTAGTTCTAGTTTATGTTGTGCCTATTTATGGGTCACATTTTCTCTTACTATGAATGTTGAGATATATAAGTTCTAAGCAAAATGATTTCAAACATGTGGCTGCAATGCATCCATCCATTCGTTTATTCTATGTATCATGAGCCATATACTTTGAAGATACAGAGGTGACTAAGTCAGGGCCCTCTTTAGGACTTTAAGTATATAAAAAATAGATAAGTCGATAATTATTATATGGTAGGATAGTATAAATAACATAACATCAGTGTACCAAGTGCTAATACCCAGACAAGAATATTTTGGTGTAGTAGTGACAGTTGTGTGGATGAAAGGGTAATTTTGAGCAACGGAAGGACATTCTAGATGGAGGGGGCTGTACTTAGAGAGGTTTAGAGATAAAAAAAAATAAGACTGTGAAGAAGGTTGAGTAGACTCAGTGTGGTTGGGCATAGAGTTTGCAATGTGTGGGTGATGTGGAAGAGTCCAGATTAAGTTTTATCTGAGAGTAATGGGTGACTTTGTAGTGTTTTTAACTATTCTAATTGTAATTGGATTCACAAATTTGAGATGTTTAGGGATAATATTTAAAAGGCTAGGAGATTGGTGGTAACAGAGTCATTAGGAAGCTATTGTCATACTTCATTCACCTACCTTTTTACTGACTGAGAGTTTTTTTTTTAAATCAAATTGTTAACTGCCTATAATTTAAGTGCTGAAGTAAAAACTATAATAGCAAAATATTAATGCAGGATAATGTGGTTCTATTAGCTGATTCAACTGTTATTTGTATTTCAGTCAAACTAATTATTTTCTAATTATGATTTCAGATCCAAAAGATGCTAAATACAAAACCAGAGGATATTCATGTTCAGTCATCACTCTCCAAACTCAGAAGCTCAGAACGCTGGGATCTCCCTTTGCAGAGGGTAAATGAAACGTTTCTTCTATGTATGAAACCTTATTTGATATATTTAAAAATAGTTTAATAAAACTGAATTTAAATTTTCTTATATATCCTTTTTGGATTTTCTTGTGTTAGTTAATTCCAGATTAGATTTAGTTAACTATTAGAAACTTCAAATAATAGTCTAAAATAAGATAAAAGAGTATTGGAAAGGAGACAGACTAGTTTTGTGGTTTTACTTTTCTATAGACAACTGAAAGCATAATTGGGTCATAATCTATTTTGTTCTGTGGTATTTAAGATTGTAATTTCTAAGGTGATTTGCTCTAAGATGATTATCCTTTATAGTATGGTTCTATTTTATTAACTTTGCACATGTGTTTCAAACTAATTTCTGTTGAAAATAAACACTCCATTAGAAAATTTTGCTTTTATGACAATGAACTTACTTGAAATTTTCATTTTAGTCATGATTTTTAAAAATTAGTTTTTGTGTAAACACAAAACTAACAATTGTTTGATTTTAAATAAGCAAAGTTTTCAGAATTAGTAAAATTATTTGAAAACAAATATGAGTATTAAAGGTTAATTTGAATTCAATGAATATGATATAGTTACCTCTTTTATAATATTAGCAAAATGTTTTTTGCTATTCCTTAATTGTTAATTTTTCTTCGGTTTTCCAACTGACTAAAACAATGTTGGGAATACATTTTTATTTATCTGCTTTTTATAAATGTATCTTTTTATAAATGGGTGCTGAGATGGGAAGTGATTAATACTGACTATAGAGAAGCCATATGCTGATGTTTGAATTTGAGATTTTTAGACTCATTTACTAAGTAGTTTTGTTTTACTTTGAAGAATATAAGCTTTTGTTTCAGTTTTACAGATCAGCACTATCAACTTTATAACAAAAAGTGTTCTATTGAAATATGCTGTGTGAGACTATATAAGTTTTTTTCAGTTTCTATCAATGTGAAATAAAATTTAATTTGAAAAAGAAACTGTTCCTAGTGCATGATTGTTTTCTTTATGAAATATAAATGTCATTATTGTCAATTAAATTATTTTTAAGTTTACTAGAATATTAGGCTTATTAGAATCTTTTGAGATTGTCTTTTTTTTTTCAATTTTCTTATTTTCATACACATTGGTCATATTTGTATAGTTATTTTGGTATGACCCTCCCTCAATAATGTATCCATAAACCACCACCCTGCTCTACTTTTCTCCTGAGAGGGTATATCTTAAATGGTGACAAAGCTAATAAAATATAAAAAATATTCATTATAAACCTAGACTTTAATTTTATCACTATTTAATTTCATCACCATTAAGTATACTAGAGCTCTTGTGAATGTGTGTTTAAGATAACATTATTATTGTTTTTCTCTTGTCTGGCACAAATCTTAGTCAAAGAAATTTTCTTTCTCAGGTTTTTTCAATTTATTCATTTGAAGGTATATTAGTCTGCTAGGATCAACATAGCAGGATAGCACAGACTAGGAGGCATATGCAATGGAAACTTCTTTCTTCCTGTTCTGGAGGCTGGAAGTCCAAGATTAAGGTACCAGTAGAGTTGGTTTCTCTAAGACTTCTCTTCCTAGTTTATAGGTAGCCACCTTCCTCTGTACCCTCATAATGGCCTTTTCTGTATCTGCTTGCAACCGTGGTAATTCCTTTTCTCAATAGGATATCAAGCTTGTTGCTTGGGGTCCCAACATTAATCACTTCATTCAACCTTAATTAAATTCTAAGTCCTTGCCGGGCACGGTGGCTCATTCCTGTAAGCGTCAGCCTATGAAGCAGCTGGGGATAGGGATTGCTGTTTGAGTCCCGCCTGGGGCACGTAGCGAGACCTAGTTCCAAAAATTATAGCTGGGCGTGGTGGAGCGCACCTGTAATCCCAGCTACCTGGGAAGCTGAGGCTGGGGATTGCTTGAGTCTGTGGTACCCCGGGCACCGTGAGCCTGCAGTTCCATGGGCAAAATAGTGAGACCTAGTCTCAAAAAAAAAAAAAAAAAAAAATTAAATTCTAA
>PVHY01025804.1:0-18063 GCA_004024945.1 Uropsilus gracilis
TCCGGTGCTCCCTCCATTCTCTCACACCCCACTCTTTGTTATTTATTAGCTGTGCTGAGTCCATTAGTCTCTTTCCTATGTTAGTGTCTTTTCTCTGGGTGAGGGACTGCGTTATTGGGTCCAAGCGAACCTTGCTGTTAGATTTTCAGTCTTAAGTTTGTGTTGGGTGGCCAGGTTATATTCGTTTGTGATCTGTCCATGTTTTCTTGCTGCAGGCCATCCTCTCCTCTGCAATCCAATATCATCTCCATTGCTTTGCTGCTTTTCCTTATGTCTCTGGTGTCGGGCTTTGGGGGTCTTGACTCCTGTCAGTGTTGGTCAAGAAATTTCTCTGAGTTCAGGCTTTGAGACTACGTCTCGCTATTTTTGCCCATGGAACCGCAGGCTCTCATTGCCCAGGGTACCACAGACTCAAGCAATTCCCAGCCTCAGCTTCCCAGGTAGCCGGGATTACAGGCACGCGCCATCATGCCCAGCTATTGTTGGGAACTAGGTCTCGCTACGGGCCCCAGGCGGGACACGAACCACGATCCCTAGCCCCGGCCGCTTCATAGGCTGAAGCTTACAGGCACGAACCACCGTGCCTGGCCCATGAGTTCAGGCTTCTGCGAGTGGCCTTTGAAAGTTATCTCCTCTGCTTCCTTTTGCACTTTTGGTGTGGGGCCCATTATCCCCTCTTTGGTCATCCTCTCCTCTCCCTTAATGAGGGGAGGGTGTGTTGCTCTCCTTGAATATATCTCCAAATTAAAGTTCCGGGTTTTGGCCCGGACAGTGTAGAAGTGCGCATGGTGACATCATGTCTCTATGGTTGTTTTTCTGATCTTACTTGTACTGGTTCACTTGCTTGTCCATCTGCTGTGTCCAGCTCCGGTCTGTGGCCTGGACTTTTGCCTAGTCCCTCACCCGTTCTATGTTGGGGTTGCTGTTGCACCTATTCTGGTTGCTCTGAAGTTTAGCTGGAGTAAGAAGTAAGAGAGAGATGGAGGGCCCCCCAACCCCCCCACCCACCCACTTGCCCAGCGCCAGAAGGTCCTGGCGTGGGGACGGGCCAACCCGGGGACCGCTCGCCCGTCCATGCACCCTGGCTTCTGGGGGCTGGGGGCTTCACCGTGCAGCCCAGGCTGGTTTGTAAGTGGCCGTGGCCACTTACTGGCGGGTGGGGATTCCCCCACCCCCGTTCCCCCATGGGGGAACTTACCCAGGAAGCCCGACACCCCTCGGTCCCCGCTGGCAAGGGAGCTCTGAGCACCAGGATCCCGCCAGGGCCGGGGGCAGCTGCCTCCACCCCAGGGAGTACTTTCAACTCTCCTCCTGGCCCAACTGGGACTAGGGTTGGCCTGGAATGCAGTGAGCCTACTAATTCCCCTTCCCCAGACCAAGTCAGGCAGTAGTGTCCAGCCTCCAATCCCTGCCCATGTGGAGGCAGAGGCAAGCATCCCCAGTCTGAGATCTCCAGACCCAGAGTCCCTGAGACCCTGAGATGCTGGTGGCATAGGACTCACCCTTGTCCCCCACCCTTGCCAGCAGCCTAAGTGTGCTGGAGCTCTTCTCCAGGGCCTGTGTGATTCAAAAGGCACAAAAAAAATTTTTTAAGTGCCTGAGGACAGATGATTTGACAAGAAATGTCTGGAATATATAAACAATAAATACTAATTAAACATAAAAAGATGAACTTCATACAAGAACATGGATGGATTTTGAAAGGATTATGCTAAGCAAAATAAGTCAGAATAGAAAGAAATTATCTACAATTATACCTGCTATAGAGCATGATGATAAAATAGATGTTAAAAGGCAAAACATACTATTTGACTCTAATAACACTGAGGTCATTACCAGAAGGGAAGGATAGTAAAACAAGTAGAAGAGGTTAAATGGTTAGGATTGATGCTGATTGGACATTTTAGTTGATGTAGGAAATATAATGTTGCTCAGGTGATGAACTATGCCTGAACCCTATAGAGAGTTGCAAAACAATACTACATGAAAACAGAAGAAAAGATATTTGGAAATAAAAAAGACCCAAAAGAACAAAAGCAATCTTGAAAAAAAAGAAAAAAATGGAAATATCCAGTTAATTGATTTCAAACTATACTGCAAAGTAATAGTAATAAAAGGAGCATGATATCAAAATAATAACAGACACAAGAAAATGGAACAGAATTTAGAGGTCTAATTAAATTTCATGTAAATATGCATATCTAATTTATGATGACATATGCAATGACATAGAATGTTCTTCAATAGTGTTGTAAAAATTAGACAGTCAAATGTAAAATATGAAATAAAATTACTATCAAATACCATAAACAAAAATCATTTCTAAGTGGATTATTTTTAAAAATCAGTATAATTCATCATATGAAAAGGATATGCGCTATGAATATGAATAGCTATGGAAAAACTTGAAAAAATTTAACATATATTTATTATCAAACATCACACAATGAAATAGGTGGAATAGACCTTGATAAAAGCAAAGTCTGTAGCCAGTATTCTATTTTAAGATGAAAATCTAAAAGCTTTTTCTCTGCAATAAGGTAGACTATAAGAATATCCATTTTCATCACTACAATTCAACATAGACTTGGAAAACCTAGGAAGCAAACAGGGAAAATTATCATATAAAAAGGATTCTAGATTGTGATAGAAGTAAAAATATAACTATTTACACATGACAAAGAAACATATTTTAAAAGCAGTAAAAATACTATTAAAAAGTTAAAAGTACTATTAAAATATGATTAAAAATAGTAAAATGGTAAGGTTCAAAATCAAATCAATTCAGAAAAAATCAGCTGCATGTTTTTATAAGAAATGATCTAGAAGAGAGAGAAATCAATAAAACAGTCACATTACAATTGCATCAAAAAGATTACTTAGAAGTAAACTTAACAAAGAATGAAATGAACTGTAAAATGAAGATACTTATTGTCAAAATATTAAAAAAATACAAAGTAGTAGATACATAGTGTCTGGTCATGGACTTGAAGTTTTAGCTTTGATAAAATGGTCATGTTTTCCCCAGGAATATATATTTAATACAACCCTTATCAAAGTGTCTATGATTTTCTTGCAAGAAGTCAAGCATTATTGAAATTTATATTAAGGTAAAAAAGTCAAAAAATAGCCAACAAAATCCTGACAAAAATAATGTGATCACACTCCCAGACTTCAAGTTATACTACAAAACTATAGTGATGAAAGCAGTATGGTTCTGGAGTAAAAGTAAACAAAAGAAACAAATGACTTAAAACCATACTTTCATATGCAAGAAATCTGCAAAGCATAAGCCAGCATTATACATTGAAAAAAAGGAAAATATCTCCAATAAATTATGTTGGGACAACTGAACATACACAGAAATGAAATTAAACAATAGATAAAATCACATACAAAATATACCTCAAACTAAATTTAAAAATGAACGTAAGACATGAAACAATGAAATACTTTGAACATTTAGGTAAAATGCATAACAAAATTGCCCTCTTTGGTGACTTTGGTTATTGATTTTCAATGACAAGAGGCACAGAAGAGAATTTAAGCAAATCAGAATCAAATTAAAAGGGTTCTGTATAGCATAATAAACTATCATTATAACAGTAAGACACTCTATTGAATGGGAGGACATATTTGCATTTCATATATCTGCTGATATCCATGCTCTACCTAGAATAATACAACTAAAAAGAAATGCAATAAAAATGGCAAGCCAATATAGACACATATTAAAAGAATATTGTCAATAGGCAGATAAAAATGATCAGAAGCACATATCATCAGAGAAATGTAAATTAAAACTACAAAGAGATAACATCTCACACCTGTAAGAATGGTCCATATTAAAAAAAAATTCAGGACTAGCAAATTATGGAGAGAGAATACAAAAAAAAGCAACCTATAGTTCTTGTGGAATTGTAGAATGGTCCAACTCCTATGGAAATCTGTAAGAAGTTTCACAAAGACATTGAAACATATCCTATTTTACCTATCTACATGAAAAGTGGGGAAAAAAAACACACTAACTTAAAGAGCTATATGAACATGCATTCTTATGTTCATTGAAATATTATCTAAAATAATAAAATTATGGAAAATCATAAGTGTTCAATGACCAATGAGTGGTCTAAAAAGTAGTGAGATACATATGTATATATTTTTTTCTTGTATGAATATATGAATACGATTCAACTATAACAAAAAGATTAAACCAACTGATCATCCACCTACCCCAGATGGAGCCAAATTATGAAAACAAAACAGAGGTCTCATTCAATGGCCCAGCAACACCCAAATCCCTATCAGCATGCCACATAACAATATATGCTCCAGAGAACACCCCAGCTAATGTATCCATCTCAAGGTAAATGAATAGAATAGTGGCAGAGGATGACCCATACTCCATAACAACCCCACCCAGAGTAGAATAAACTCAAAAGCAAACAATGAAGAAAGAAAAATACAAATGGTGAAGCAAATGTTGAGAGGAACAACATGCCACAGAGGAAAAAACTCCAGAACACAGCAAAACATAGACAATACCCTCTTCCATGTGCCATCAGTGCATTCCTAGCCCTTGGACAAGGCAGGGAACACTCTCATTGCACCACACCAAACCAGGCGACCAAGGAGAGAGTGAGTAGACCCAAGTCCCTCTTCCATAAACCAACCCACCTCATCCCTGTGCACCAAGTCCTCAGAAAAAGCAGGAATTGCTCCCATCATACCACACCATTCCAGGCAACCAGGGAGAAGGTGAGAAGATCCATGACCCTCTTTGGCACACAAGCCCACCTCATTAGTGCATGCCCAGCCCTCACACAAGGCAGGGAATGCTCCCATTGCACTGCACTGTGCTGGGCAACTTGGGAGAAGGTAAGCCAACCAAGATCAATCTTCCATGCACCACATCACTGGACATCACCCACCAAACCGGTACCTTCTAGCCCATAATGAGCCCCAGCCTTAAAACACCAACATCCCATCTTAGAGCTGGAAGCTTCAGATACTATAGCATAGACCTAGATAAGAGCAACTGAGGGGGAAGTCTCAGGGAACTATACCTCTATTCCTGCCCACCAACCACTGCAACCTACAAACTTAGCAAATACTTCCACAATCCAGCAATACCACCAAAAATGGTGACCACTGGCATCAGTGGCTCTAGCACATCAAGGGCAGAGCAAATCTGAAAGCAAAATATAGGAAAAAGGAAAATCACAAATGACCAAACCAAGGATCCTGAGACCAATGCACTTACAAAAAGTAAGTCAGTCCACTGAAATCAAAACACGAGTACAGAAAAATATGATTCGGCAGAGAAATAATTCAGGACCATCATGATAAAAAGTAAGGAAGATGTAACAGAGAAAACCAAAAAGGATAGGATGAGATGAAAAACACAATGTATTAAGAAATGAGAATGAATCCTTAAGAAATAAATTGATGGAAGCTAAACAAACAATAAAGGAACTAAAGGAAATTCCAAGAATAAAGAATAGAAAAAAATGGAAGAAAGGGTTAGCACTCTAGAAGATTCAGACCTAAACAGGAAAAAGAAAAAAAAAAAGCAGAAAAAGAAAGAGATATGCGGAGGCTGGGGGGGATAAAGATAGACTCAGGGAAATATCTGACAATGGGAGAAAAAACAACAGAATAATAGGCATACCTGAAGGAGAAAACACAGGAACTCAGAAAATATTTGAAGAAATGATTTAGAATTGCCAAGCCTGAAGAAAGAAATGAAATTAGACTTACAAGAAGCTAGAACACCAAAATACTATAATGAAAGAAAAACTACAGCAAGACACATAACAGCTGAAATACTGAAAATTCAAGACCAGGAAAAAATAACAAAACTAGTGAGAGGCAAAAAACAGATAACTTGTAAAGGAAAACTTGTGAGGCTGACCTCAGACTTCTCAGAGGAGAGATTTAGTGCAAGACAATAAAGTGAGGTATACAAAAATCTCCAAGATAAACAGACAATCAAGGATGCTTTATCCACAAAGCTCTCCTTCATATATGAGGGAAAATTATGGTCCTTTTCAGACAAAGCCTCCAAAAATTCACCATAACCAAGCCCCCCATTCAAGAAATACAAGAAGCTTTAAAATGTAAACCAATGGAAGAATAAAAAGGGAGGGAGAAAGGAAATGAATTGAACCACAAAAAAAAAAGAAAAAGAGATGACTAAATTAACAAGTATGGACCACCATGTATCAATAATCACACTAAATGTTAATGGACTAAACTCACCAATAAAAAAATAAAGAGTAGCATAGTGGATTACAAATACAGAACCTAACTTTCTGCTGCCTCCAGGAAACACACCTAACTGCTAAATATAAGCACAGATTATAAACAATACTAAAAGCAAACAGACCCCAAAAGAAGGCAGCTACAGCCATACTCATATCAGGTAAAGTAGATCTCAGATTTTAAAAATTCACTGAGACAAAGATGGCCACTATATAAAGATCAAGGGAACAATATACCAGGAAGACATAACACTTATCAATATATGTAACACCAAATGAAGGCACATCAAAATATACCAATTACTAGCAGCTTTGGAAAAAAGACATTAAAGAAAAAACATATGTAGTAGGCGATTTCAACATCCCACCTCACCAAGGGACAGAGCCATAAGACAAAAAATATACATGGATACAGTTACTCTAAACAAATCCCTAAATCAAATGGACCTAATAGACATCTACAAGACACTGCACTCTGTAAGAAAGGAATAGAAATATTTTTTCAAGGGCACATGGATCATTCTCCAAGATTGATCATGTACTGGGCCACAGGACCAGCATCAGCAAATCCACAAGGATTGAATTCATACCAGTGATTATCTCTGAACATTAAGTCATCAAACTAGAAATCAATCATGAAAAGAAGGAAATAAAACTTCCTATTTCAGGAGAGTGATGCCATCACTCTTGGAAAAAGAGTGGATTGATGAGGAAGGCAAAAAAGTAATAAAAAACTATTTTGAGATGAATTATAATGAGGACACAACCTTTCAGAACATATGAGATGCTACAAAGGCAGTAATAAGTGGGAAATAGATAGCAATACAATCCCACATCAAGAAACAAGAAAATACCCAAAGAAACAGTCTAATCTCACATCAGAGAGAACTAGAGAAAGAACAAAAGAAAAACCAAAAAGCAAGTAGAAAGAGACAATCACAATGTAAGCAGAAATAAATGAAATCTAAACAAAAAAAGACAACTGAAAATATCAACAAAACAAAAGACTGGTTCTTTGAAAAGTAAAACACACAAACAAATCTCTAGTAAGGTTAACAGAAAAGAGAAGAAATACAAAAAAGCAGAATCATCAATGAAAGGAGAAAATTACAACAGACAAAGCAGAAATCCAAAGGATAATTAGAGATTACTATTAATATCTTTATTTAAACAACTTCAACAACCTGGATGAGAAGGGCATTTTTAGAAGTGTATATCCATCCAAAACTGAACACATAGAAATTCTAAATAAATCAATCTCAAGCAGTGAAATTCAAACTAATAAAAATCACTCCCACAAAACAAAAGCCCTGGACTATGAATTTGCAAATAAGTTCTACCAGACATTCAGAAATGAACTGGGCCTATCTTACAAAAACTCTTTCAAAAAATAGAAAAATCAGGAACAGTACCAAATACATTCTAGGAAGCCAACATCACACTAATACCAAAAACAAACAAAGATAACACACACACAGAAAAAAAAACTATAGGCCAATCTCCCTAATGAACATACATGCAAAAATTCTCAACAAATCCTAGCAAGTAGAATCCAACAAAGCTTTGAAAAGAGAACACACCATAAGCAAGTGGGATTCATCCCAAAGAAACAAAGATGGTTCAACACCCAAAAATCAATGAATGTAATCCAACACAACAACAAAAAGAAAAAGAAAAGCTACGTTATATCCATAGGTGCTAAGTAAGGATTTGACAAACTTCAACATCTATTTATGATGAAAGTCCTCTAAATTATGGGCTAGAAGGAACATACCTTAACATAATAAAAGCAATATATGGCAAACCCACATCGAATATCATCCTAATGGGAGAAAAACTGGAAGCCTTCTCTCTGAGTTCAGTAACAATACAAGGCTACACACTGTCACCACTACTTTTCAATATAGTTATAGAAGTCCTAGCTAGACCAATTAGGCAAGAAAAGAACATATAAGGCATCCAAATAGGGAAAGAAGAAGTAAGGCTATCACTGTTGACATGATTGATAATATTTATAGAAAATCCTAATAACTTTATAGAAAACCTAATGAAAATAATAAACCAGTTCAGTAAGGTAGCAGGTTACAAAATTAATGCACAAAAGTCAAAAGCATAGAATGTGAGGGGAGGGGAAAAACAGGTGTGGGAGTGGCACAAAAGACTAAGATGATGGTTCATGGGTGATAAGGTAGTGGGGGAACTCTGGGTAGATAACAATGTAAAATAAAACAATAATAAAAAAAAGTCAGTGGACTTCCTATAGGCAAAAAAAAAAAAAATAATAAGTCTGAAGAAGAATAGATAAAGAAAACTACCACATTCACAATTGTACCAATGAAAATTAAATACCTGGGTATAAACCTTACAAATGATGTGAAAGACTTATACAAAAAAAATTATAACACATTGTTAAAAGAATTAGAAGAAGTCACAAACAAATGGAAAGACATCCCTAGCTCATGGATTGGAAGAATTAACAATGTCATGGCCATAATACAAAAACAAAAAACAACCTATAGATTCAACATAATGGACTGCTATAAGCAAAAAAAATAATAATAATAAAAAATAAAACCTCTAGATTACTGATTACTTCCTCACAACATGTACAAAAATCAACTCAAAATGGATAAAAGACTTGGATGTAAGACCTGAAACCATAAAATATAGAGATGAAAAGGACCAAGATAGAAAAAGAGGTAAATATGGAAAAGAATAAGGAAACATTTCAGAATTATCTGATTCTACAAGAAAAGGAAATGTGAGAATCATAAGAACCCCCAAAGGAGAAGAGAAAGAAGGAAAAAAACTATTTAATGAAATATTTTTTTAAAAGACTTGGATGTAAGACCTGAAACCATAAAATATAGAGATGAAAAGGACCAAGATAGAAAAAGAGGTAAATATGGAAAAGAATAAGGAAACATTTCAGAATTATCTGATTCTACAAGAAAAGGAAATGTGAGAATCATAAGAACCCCCAAAGGAGAAGAGAAAGAAGGAAAAAAACTATTTAATGAAATATTTTTATACTGGGACATATGACAAATACCAACTTGAATATGAAGATTTAAATCTTACAATATATCTGTTTGAACCAAAATGGTATCAAAAAGAAAGTAAAGGAATCTTCTTATACATGGAGACTTAACAAAACATTACTGAGAGACTGCTGGGTTAATGGGTAAATCAAAAAAGTCAAAATATACCTCACAGCAAATGCTAATTAGAATAAAACCTCCCATGACATATGGAACACATTAAAGTAGTAATTATTAAATATATAGTAATATAGGTTCACCTCAAATTAGAACTCAGATAAATAACCAAATCTCTCATTTTGAGGAATTAGAAAAAGAACAGAAAAACCCAAAATTCAGTCAAAGGAAGGAAATTATGAGAGTTAAAGGAAAAAGAAATGAAATAAAAGTTTAAAAATTATTCCAAAAGTTCGATAAAACCAGAACCTGTTTCTTTTGCAGGGGGATGAATAAAATAGACAAACCACTGATTAGTTCAGAGAAAAACAGGGGAAAATCACAAATAAATAGTAACATATGAAAGAGGAGGAATTTCAATAGACAAATCAGAAATCCAGAGGATAATGAGCAATTACTAGAAATCCAGAAGATAATGAGCAATTACTAGGAATATATAGATTACTAAGAAATTGACAAAGTGTTAGAATTTATATAATCACCCAAAGCTGAATAAGAAATAGTAAGTTTGAACAAACCAATTACAAATAAAGAACTTAAAACAGCCATAAAACCCCTCCAAAAAACAAAAGCCCAAGACCAGCTGGTTTCATACAAGAGTTCTTCCAAATGTTCTTAGAGAAAGTGATACCTACCTTTCACAAACATTTTGAAAAATTAAGAAAGACCAAACACTTCCAAATACATTCCATGAGGCAACACCATACTAATATCAAAAAAGACACTCATACACGAAAACTAGAAGACACTCTTCCAAATGAAAACAGATGCTAAAGAACTCAATAAAAACACATTAAAATCTAAAAATGCATTAAAGGTGTTATAAAATATGACCAATTTGATTTTTTATTCCAAGGATATAGGAATGGTTCACCTTCCAAAAAATCAATCAACACAGTTCATCACTGTCAGAAGCTATGTGTGCTCTCATCTATTTCTGGCTTGATAAGCTGCAAAATGTTTGTTTAATTGATTACAGAGAAAAAGGCTGTATGACCTTCATGGTCTAAAAAGTGATCTTTGTGGAATGCCTTCTTCATGTCACACTTTGGCCAAACTTGAGCAGTCTCAGACAAAACTTGTCTCCTGGTAAAAACATTCTTGTAACCATGTGACCTGGATGAAAACTCCTTTTGTTACTAGTTGTTTGATGCTTTTCTATAAAAGCCTGAATATGGAAACAACCCAAATGCCCCCAAACAGTCAAATGGATCAGATAGCTGTGGTATGCTTACATAATTGAATATTATTCAGCAACCAAAAAAGATAAATTGATGCATTTGTGATAACATGGAAGGACTAGAAGGAATCATGTTAGCAGGAATATGCCAGAAAGAAAAAAGAACATACTGAATGGTCTCATATGTGGGGTCCAGGGAAAACAAAGAGCAAGTAAAACTTAAAACTAAGAAATTGTCAGCAGAACTGAAGTATAAAGCAAGGGATGTGAAAGGAGTAAAATTGGGGGAGGAATGGGCACAGAAGAGACAAGATGGTGGGAGAAAGTTGGAATATATGTACGTATATGTATTTATATATATGTATAAACATATATATGCAATCCATTTTTAAAAGCTTAATAAAAGTAAGTTTTAAAAAAAGAATTGAAGATCTGCAATTTACATGATGCAGAATCAAAGTAAATCCCTTAATAGAATTCATTGTGCCTAAAATAAACACAGAAAGTCAAATTAGGAAAATAATAAAGAAAGTAGATTAAAAAACAGAAATATCTTTAGCTTGGGGCTTTTGTTCTTGCTTAGAAATATATTGTGACTAGCTTGCACAAGAAAATTAAATCTAAAAATATAAGTAAATAAAATGAAATTGTTCTTAAAAATTAGAAGAACCAAAGAGAAATTCTGGAGCTTTGTCTACCTGGAGACTTTTGTTGTCACAAATGAATTTCAGTAAAATTTGTTCCATTTTTTAAAATAAGACCATGGATATTTTTACCGGGATTGTGCAAATCAATACATTCTTTTGTGTAGAATGGCCTTTTTGAAAATGTTGATTCTTCCAATTTGTACACAGGAAATATCTTCCCATTTCTTTATGTCTTCTATTTTTTTAAACAATGTCTCATAGCTTTCCTTGTAGAGGTCCTTTCCCCATTTGTTAGGTTTATTTGCAGGTATTTAATTTTTTTGGTGCTATTATAATTGGGATGGCTTTTTAAATTTCTCCTTCTAGTTTACTATTTGCATATAGGAAGGCAACTGATTTTATGTGCAGGTTTTATAACCTGCCACTTTGTGAACTGGCTTATTTTATTTAGGTTCTTTGGAGTCTTCAGTGTTGTCTATGCATATTCTGTTATCATCTGCAAGTAATGATAACTTCAATTCTTTCCAATTTGGATTATTTTATACCCTTTACTTGTCAAACTGCTTTAGCTTGGATGGAATGGGAATAGATCATGCTCAGCAAAATAGGCCAGAAAAAATTATAAATAGCAGATGCTGTGACTTAATATGAGAGCTATAGAGATACCAATAAAATGGTAGAAAAACACTAATTATTAAACCAACCCTTCAAAACTGTCCATAGATTTGAGTCACCTAACAGGGAAGGGGTAAAGATAAGAGTGGGAGAGGAGCAGAGATAAGAAATGGGGAGAACACAGTGGACTATAATGGAGGAATTTGGGTGCTTTTGTTGGAGGAAGAGGTATGGTGAACTCACCTGAAAAGAAAATCATATATTGTTAAAATAATAACAAGGACGTAAACAGTAGCATTTCATTAATAAATAAATATGCTAGGGAAAAAAGACTTTCCATATTAAGAAAAAAATGAGTTGAAAATATAATGAATGAGATGAAAAATTCACTAGAGTCTTAAGAGCAGACTATATTAGACTGAAGAAAATAATCTGTGAGCTAGAAGATAAGTTTGAAATTACCCAAGTTAAAAAAAATGAAAAATGCAAAAATTATGTAGTTTCAGAAATAAAAGGAAGCAGAGAGATTATTTAAATATCGAATGGCTTAAATGTTTCTAAAACTGAGGAGAGATTGGGATATTCAAATTCATGATACTAACAAGTTAGCCCAGAATCTTATTTTAGAGCTACCATCTTTTATCATAATTATTAAACTGTTACAATAAAATGGAATAAATTATAATAAAATGGAAAAATTATAATAACTATAATAAAATGGTAAAAAAATTAAGAGTCCTAAAACCAACAAGAGAAAATATAACCTACAAAGTAATTCACATTAAGCTATCAGTGAGTTTTACAGGAAAAATCTATAGGCTAAGGGAGAGGGAGGCTCAAAATCATATTCAAAGTGCTGAAAGAAAAAAACTTGCAAGCAAAATAGTCTAGCTGGCAAGCTTATTTTTCCAATATGAAGAAGATATAAAGACTGCCACACAAATGAAAGCTGAGGAAATTTTTTACCATTAGATCTTCTTTACAAGAAATTTTGAAACAAATTCCTCAGGCTGATATGAAAGCACAATAATTAACAGCATGCAAAATAACATGTAAAACAAATTGCAAAAGATAATAATTCAGAACACTATAATATTGTAATAAGATGATATGTTAACTATTATCTATAAAGGTTATAAAGGTTACCTATAAGGTTATAAAGGTATAAAGGTTAAAGAACAAGCTAATTTTAAAAATATATATAGTTACAATAACTTGCTAATAAATAAATATATAAGACTGTAATTGGATATTAAAACCAAAAGTAAATAAAAGTATAATATTAATGTATTCTATCAGTCAAGTTGTCATCAACATAAAATAGGATGGTATGAATATTAGTTTCTAAGATTAGTATGAAGATTAGTTTCTAAGTTGTGTTATAATCAAAAATTTGCTAAATCTATAGAAGACTCACAACAGATAAAGAGAGGAAATCAGACCATATCTCTACAGAAAATTGTCAATTCAAAGAACAGAAGGAGAATAAAAGAATGAGACTGTTCCAAAAACAGATAAAATACTACACCATTAGTAATATTTGCACTTACAATATTTTTAAACATGAATGAAAGAAATCTCCAGAGAAATAAATTCCCCAATCATAGATGGCTGAGTGGAAAAAAAAAGTAGGACCCATCATATACTTCACATGACAGATTCACTTTAGCATTAAGAGCACACAGCCAATAAGTGTAGAGATTGAAAAGCTATTTCAAGCAGAAAATAAATAAAAGGAAATGGAAACAATGGGCATATCTTAAAAAACAGATTAACATAAAATGACAAAAATGGACACAATTCTTCCATTTGTTATATGATAAAGGAATCAATTCATAAAGAAGATGTAAACATCATAAATACTTATGCACAGATCCAAGCATTAATTATTTAATATAGCTATAAGAAGAAATAAACAACTATACAACAATGCTTGGAGAACTTAATTTCCCATTCTTACCAATAGTGAAACTCTCTAAAGTATCAATGAGGAAGCAACAGATTTTAGCAACACAACAGGTCAAATGAGCCTAACAAACTTATACAGAACACTACATCTACCAACTAAAGAAATTCTTTTTTCTAAACTAATCTTGGAATAATTTCTAAGACACAGCTTATGGCACATTACAAAACAAGTCTCAACAAATTTGAGATATAAAAATCTTATGAAATATATTTCTGATCGCAATGAGATGAAAATAGAACAGTAATAGCAAGAAAACAGGAAAAAACACAAATGAAAATTAAACAATGTGCTGAACATCCACTGATCAAAGAAGAAATCAAAAAGAAAATTAAAAATGTCTTGATGCAACAAAGCAAAATATTTTAATGCACACACCAAACTTTACCAGATGCAATAAAAGCAGTTCTAAGAGAATTTTAGAGCATTTAAGCACACACAAGAAAAAATTTCAGGCAATCTTAACTTTACGCCTTAAGACATTATAAAAAAAACAAACCTAGTCTGGTTAACAGAAGATGGGAAACAAAGAAAAGAGAGAATAGAAAACAATTTAATAACCAGGAGTCTGTTTTATTGAAAAGATAAAGAAAACTAATCTTTTGCTAGAGTAACCAAGAAAAAAGGGATAAATTCCAAATTAAAAAAAGAATAAGCAGTGTACTTAAACATCATTAAATTACTAAGGAACACAATACTATACATGCTAACAAATTGAACATAGAAGAAAAATAAAATGCTGAAAATATACAACGTATAAAGACCGAATCATGAATTAATAGAATATATGATTTGACTAACAACATGACTAAAAATCCTACCCAAAACTATCAGACAAGAAAATTAAAGTTACCCAAATCATAGAGGAAGGAGTAAAATTATCTGTTGAACATCACATAATCATATGGTATAGAAAACCCTAAATATTCCACCAATAATAGAACTCATAATTCAGTAAAATTGCAGAATGTAAAATCAGCATACAAATATCTGTTGTATTTTTCACAGTTAACACATTTTCTGAAAAAGACATACAAATATCAATCATATGTAATCTTATCAAATATAAAATATTTAGAAGTAAATCAGTTGTATTCGCTTACCTTTATTTCACTCACTAAAAAAGAGGGAAAAAAAGGAGGCAAATGTGGTGGACTTCCCAAAAATATTGAAGCTAAATATTTCTAATTTGATCTTTATGCCCAATATTTGAGTATTATACTGTCAATATTAAGTGGTGGGGTTCATAATGATGGAGCAAGAGAAGATTCAACTACATTGCATGGTAACTCACCACATGTTAAGGCTAGGATGAACACATTTTGCCCAGTATAGGCATAATTTTCTATAGTGTTTCATTTTGCTCTCAAAAATTTCCTAGTTTAGCTGATAAATTCCTCAGTCACTTTGTGTTCTAAAAGATTTAAATCACATGAAGTGCTTATGGGGAAAAAAATGTTCTATGAAGTCTCTAGAAGGCTACAGTGGGAGAAATAGTGGTCATTCTGACAACCATTCTGTAATTTAAAATAATTTTCTAGCTTGCTATTTATCTTTGATCAAATTTAAACATTGATTATAAGTAACCAAGTAACTAGATTACTGCCTATTATAAGATGAGTACTATTTGATCTAACAAAATCATTTAGTTGGATATGCAATGGAACATTCCATTTTAAATATAAATGTCATATGCAAGACTTGTACTGAGAAGGAAAGAAAGCAATATATATTTCATTTAGGTGTGATACTCTAACACATTTGTTAGAGTATTAAAGTGTATGTTACAGTATCAGCCTCCTGCAGTATCTTATCTTACACTGATCATTTCTCCCTCAACTCAGATACATAGTTTCATGGGAAGTTCCCTATGACAGGGGAAGTTATCTACATCAAGTTAACATAGGAGGAAAAAGTCCAAAGTTGGTTAAAGTTGAGTCTGCATATAAGTGGATGTCTACTAAATCTTAGTTGCCACCTCTCTATTGTTTCTGATCATGCATCTGTCCACATCTCAAAGTAAATAGCACATTTTCAAAAGCATTTAAGCTCCATTTTTATATCTGCCCAAGTATATTTATCCCTCTCAGTAGTGATCACTATAATTTTGTTCCATCTTTATTATTTCCTTATGTTTTATAACATAGTTGATGTATTACTAAATAATATAAAATTTTGCAGGTATTTAATTAAAGCAAATGGCATGTTAGAAGAATTCCTCTGCACCTTAGTTTTCCAAGACCCTGTTAGGCAGAATAATGATGCAGTAAAAACTATTATGGGGAATATATCTGAATGTACAAAAAACAAAATCAAAATTTTAAGGCCTATATCTCACAGAGATTCCAAGCATATATATTACTTATTTGCTATTCTTTTTTTATTAAATAATTTATGTATATATAAATTTTACATATTTTTAATCTCTGACTGTTCCCACCCTCTCCCGCCCCCTACTCCCAGTTGTGTACTTCAGTTTGGTTGTTAGCTTGTTTTGACTTTTCCTCGTGGCTTCTTGCTTATTTTTTCTATGTCCCATATATTAGTGAAATCATTTGTTTTCTGTCTCTTTCTGACTTGTTTCTGCTAATATGATTTTTTTCTAAGTACATCCATGTTATCATAAAATTGTCAAATTTGTCGTTTTTAATTGATGAGTAATGTTCCATAGTGTATATATACCAGATCTTTTTCATCCAGTCATCTGTTTTGGGACATTTGCTCAAATGTTTGCTATTCTGATAAAGTGAAAATATGATGTTGAATGTACTGAAAGTGATGTGGACTTAAGGTGAAAACAATATTGTAGTAAAGGCCCAGTGCTGTTTCAAAACACTATTGTCAAGATAAGATTTCATGGGGTAAGAATATCTGACTCACTAGAGCATTCAATAATAAACATTTCTTTAATTGTCTCTTACTCCTCTGAAAGAGAAAACCCTAGAGATTATATTACTATGTCAACAAAGATGAAGCATTAGAAACTTTTAAATAGCTGCACTGAGCATGGGAATAAAACATATCTCATTAGTCTACTCCTGTAAGTGTGACAGAATCCTGAGGGAATTAGATAAAAATTAATTCATCACTCTGTTAGTATACATAGTCAACTCAATAATGAGATCCCAAGGGTCTAAAATCTTATTTAGAAAGAAATGGATGTTTTGTAAATATATTTATTATTTTAACTTTATATACAAACTTGATTCTTTATCGGCAGTCATCCAGTAGAATATGTAGCAAACACTTTAACTTCTCAGGAAATAGTGTTAACAACCATTAATCAATCAAATCAAAGTTATTATCACTCCCCTAAGCCCTTTCAGAGCATAACTGACATGAGGGCAAATAAAATTACTTAAAAAGAGTTAAGTGAAACTTCTTTTTCACTTAAAGGACTGAGAAAAAAAATAAGAAAAATACAAGTGACCCAAAAACACAGAATGCTAATTTTACTGGTGTAGATTGTTTCTGCCATCAAACATGTAAGAAATTCTTTGAACATTAAAACATTCATGTATTTTTTTATGTTATGTTTTCTAACTCTAAAGCAGTACACTTTCAGGATAACAAGTAGAAAAGGAGATATACTTTTCTAAAGAGCACTGTATTCTTTGTATGAGAAAACATTTGGAAGTACCAAGTTTAAGTAGAAAAAGAGATCTTTTCTACAGAACAATTTTTCTTTGTATGAGAAAACAGCTGGAAGTGCCAAGTTTATATATTAGATTATTTGTACCCAAGTAAATAATGGATCACCATGGATTTTATCAGTAAGGCTATTTGGTTCTAATGTTTGATTTTAGAAATCATTTCAGTTATTCCTGTTTGAATGCCATTGCAAATATGTGATCTACTAAATTTCTTTTTTTCCAATTATATTTATTGGGATATAGTTGGTTTACCTCATTGGCTTACTACCATATCCTCTTGTACTAGGGGATTATTGGTTCAGCCTCTCCAGTTGCATGATTCTATACCATGCCCAACATCAAAGCTAAATCATAAGTTACCATTCTCCTTCAGGTCCTTTACCTTCCCCAATTCCAACCTGATATAAACTCCCCTTCTGGTTGCTTCAGTTTTGTAGTCCAATATCAAGAAATTGCTATTGGTTTCTAAACCTCCTTTTTTTTATTTCTCCCTTTTCAACATATTAGGGAAACCAACTGGT
>PVHY01025805.1:0-17973 GCA_004024945.1 Uropsilus gracilis
CAACAATTGCTGATGCACAAATCAGCTTTCCAAATTTCTGGCCATCGCCAGTTATCAGCTTTCCATATCACCGTGGTGCAATGCCATACTCTCCACACTGGCCACTCTTCTGCCAGATACCATGGCTCCTTGCCACCTCCCGCTCACTCTTCAGGGGGCTTCTGCCCAGCCTGGTCACTCGGGCTACTCTTTACCCACCAACCATTCTCTTCTCTCTCCTCCCCCCAAAAGAGACTATCTGTTCCACGAGTCTCTGCTCCTTGCCTTTTAATGGCCCCTGCTTCTGGTCCCATTCCTGTTCCAACTGCCTCTTCTGGCAGTTTAAGTGCACACCCTAAGGGGGAGGGGCAGGGAGAGGGGCAGGGCAGGGGCAACTGGCATAACCCAAGGGTGGGGGAGGGGCACCCAGTTTCATTCCCCCATCTTTGTTTTCAAACCCAACATATCGTGGTTGGTCCAAAATAATCCTATACCTGCACTATCTCCACATAAAACAACATCATATCCAACATGTCATTGCATTAATACCAGCTACATTAATAGCAACATAATATACAACATGTCATTGCATTAACACAGCCAAACATATATTCATTATACAGTACAAACCAGGCAAAGCATCCAAATACAGTACTAGCAAGTTATGGCATTTTCAAAGTATTCAGCAATTAGTAAGTACCCAAGTTTCAAGTATCCAACAATTAGTTAAACATGTTAAACATGTCATTACACCAATTCCAGTTACAGCAGTTATCAAAGCATGTATCCATTATACCATACAATCAGACAAAACATCCAAATACAATATCAGCAGGTTATGACATTTTCAAAGTATCCAACAATATCAAGGAAAAAGGAGAACAGTAACAATCCCTTGTTTTTTTTTTAATTTTATTTGCTTTTTGTTTTTTAAAGCAGACTTGGTTTTATGTTTCCAGCATATTTGAAACAACAATGAAGTTAATGTAAAATAGAAACTGTTCATAGTGAGGGGAGGGGCGAGCAAGCGGGGGTTACTTAGTACAATTGACTTCACCTAATTCCTGGGTGATGATTTATCATGTTCTCCTCTAGAGCAACACAAAAGAGCATTCTGGAACTATGCTGCTGGAAAGGTACATTTTAGCACTGTAATGTATAATTATAGCCTACTATAACAGCTTATATTATCCTTTAAATATTTATCCCTTTGAATAATTGGATTTAGGAGATTTGAATTCATTTGGTGCCTATCCTATTAATTTTTCATATATTTTGATAGTATACCAATCATTCCTTGTCTAGCACCCGGTCAAGGTAGCAGAATAGTATGGATCTTTACAATGAATTATTCCTCTTTCTGGCTCCTTTTCAATGTTTACATCCAAATAAAACACAAACTAGGAAATTTTAGCTACGGACTTCCTTCTGGTGGCTAAAAATTAATTTGACGAGTCTACTATTTTACTTTCCCTGTAGTCGAAAGTCATGGTTAAAAATAAATGAAGACAATATTACATCAAAACCATCCCAAAGCTCAAAGAGGTTTATAGGCTGTTGCTATGGTACCAGCTGTGGCAGCTCACCAGCAGACTTTGGCAATAGCTGCTTCAACAAAATGGGCCTAACTTTTGTTTTCTACAGGAACAGTAAGACTCAGAAGGCCTGTGTTGACAGGTAATGAGGTTTAATTCATAAGAGGACAAAAAAAAGGGGGGGGGGGAGGATATCCATATTCATTGCTTAATCAAATAAAATTCTTTCAGAGAATTCTGGGAATTCTCCACAGTTGCTTCCCAAGCTTCCCTTTGATAGCTGTAAACAAATTACCTTACGAATAACTTCTTAATCAGGAAGAGACTTGCTGTTCTCTACTTGATCTCTCCCTTTGGGTGGTCCCAGCTTGTGAGCAGCAGTCTTCCTCCTGATAGCTTGGCTTCTGAAAAGCCATATAGCATTATGCTGACAGCTGTAGACCTCTTTTTTTTGTTAGGATAACAAACATCCTGTGTTGAGGACAGCATCAAGCCAGCTTGTGGTATGCCCAATTAGAGAAGCTAAAATCTCATTTGTTTCACCATGGGAGCCCCCTGAAAACACACCGTTTTGGCCTCATTACAGTATTTTTAACTTTACGAAAACAATTTCATTATGGAAATTAAAGAAACTCATTTGGCCTTAGCTTGTATATGGAAGTTAATAAATTCCACAAGTATTTCAACTACCACAGCGTGGAATTTTGTCTTCACTTAATCACAGTCCATAGTTGTTCTGTAGAAACTATGGTGGGTCAGAAAAGAAAATTGTCATTTTCTTTGCTATGTGCTGTACTTTGATTAAAAAACAAACAAACCTGCAAGAAAAATATTAACTTCCACAGTGTCAGAATAGAATGAACCTGTGAAATTGGTGTCTTTGTGAGTATGTTGATTGCACAAATACGTAGCTCAGCATGCTCTATTTATGTGTAACTTTGGAAGGGAACCACAACCTAAAGAGTAAAATTGAAATAATATTCCGTTTCATTCAGTGCCTATTGAATTGATGTTGACTGTTGTAAAAGGTGCCAAATATGTCCACCCTTATTGTTTTTTGGAAAGGGGGGGGGGTTTCTTGGTTGGGAAGTAGAGTCAGTCTTCACTTAATGTTGCAGCTGATAGGTTTTGGGAAATTGTGAAAAGGTGTAATGAAGTCAAGTCTTGTCAACTTGGCCACGATTTCTTTTTCTCATCAAGGAGATACTTTGGAACTAAGGAGATTATCCTCAGATACTTCAGTAGGTTTTTTGTATTCCAGTTAAGAGAGAAAATAATACAGCAGGTATTCAGAAGGTGATGATGGCTGGTATTAAACTTGAGATACTAAATTGTTTTGAACAAGATAGCTGCATACCATAAGTAATGATAAGCTTGGTCCTCAATGCCCTTCAGATTGGGACCTGTGCTGGCCTATGTAGAACTCAGTTCTCAGTTCCTGGACCCAAATCCCACATGTTATGTGTGCAGACTTCCCCACACCAACAAGTTCTTGGCTATCAACAAAGTGTCTGAGACACTAAATTATTCAAATGTAAATACATTTTTCTTTTCTCCAACAGGAAACAGGAAAATATGGTATATTACATTTAAGAAAGTTGGGGTGGGTTGAGAGGGAGGAAACAAAAATCTATTTATAAACTAGAGAAAAACATAACTGTCAAAAACACTGCAATAGTTTGGTTTGAAAAATAGAAAAGAATGAGCTATAATTCCACCTTTCTGACACATGGAAATCTATCATTTATGTTTGTGTTTCTATCATTTATGTTTGTGTTTTACTATGTCCATGTAATCCCTCTGATTTGCTACTTCCTCCTTCCTCCCCTCCCCCTCTCCTTCCTTTCCTTTCGTCCATCTGTCTACCTACCCCTTTATCATCCCCATCCAATGAGTAGTTGAATAGTTACGAATTATGTTCTTTGCAATGTGACATATAGCTTGCTGCATTTTATCAGTGGGTGCTATTCATTTAATGTCTCTTGTACAAAGATGTGGAACAACTCATAGCGGTGATTACAAACCTGGAGACTATTACTTGTGTTGGATGGTATCTGTCCTGATGCTGGAAAATATTGTCAGTCTTTCTACAATTAGTATTAGCAATTTAATTAAGCTAAACATTCCTGATTTTTTTCTCCTCATCCTCAAAGATAAAGAACAGCAAGTTGATATTGTAGCAATGAAACCCGTAAGATGAAGGGGTACCCAGGGACCCCAGACTGGTAAAGGGAGAAATCTATTTTGCCTCTTCTAAAAGGCCATTCACATTCATCAAAGGAGTAATCAAATGCTAGTGTGCTCAAAGATCTTTAATCAGTGAGAAGTTCAAAGGGAATAGAGAAAAGGAGTAGAGGAAAAACTCTCAATCAAACTCTGAAAAGCATCCATCTCCCCATAAGCAAAATCACAGTCAAACAGGCTCAGCCCAAAGCAGTATGACTGAGACGCAAAAGCTTTCCAAGAGACTAAGACACCTTCCAGCAGGGACAACGCATTATCAGTTGGGGGCTTTGAGAGCAGGCTTTGAGAGGAAGATGACCCCAAATTCCTTATGTACCATCCAAAACTGAGGTCATTATGAGGTCAAAATGATGGCTGCCATCATCCTCAAAGTGACTCAGCCTGCTAAATACTAATGCATAGGGAACAACATCTCAGTGTGTCTCTCCTTCTCCCCACTCCATCTCCATCTGTACATCCACCTCACTTCTTATTCCTTCCCAGCCCCATTCTGGAAGTCTAGTTCATGGAATACTGGGAGTTGTAGTTCAAGGACCCGAGATGTTGATAACATGGAAATGAGGCAGGGCACCAGTTTCCTTGGCCCAGGTGATATGTCTCCGCTTTTCATGTTTGCTTGTTTTGAGACTAACCATTCTACCAGAGAAACCTGTCTATATTGCAGTGTAAACATCTAATTACAGAATAGCTGTTCTTCAGAGTCAGTCACTCTCTCCTCCCCAGGTGAGATGCCCCTCTTCTATTCCTTGAAACCCCAAAGCCTGTCGCATTGCTTAGTTCAGGATAGTTAACTTCATTTTATCCTGTTTAATTTAGAATATACATCCATGTGTGTAATTAAATTTGTTCTTTTCTTCCACTGGTCTGTCGGATTACCTGACTAGCCTATTGGACCCAGAGGGTAAGGAACTATCTCAACATCGCAAATAAACCCTCCCCAGAACTGCAGTTAACACCTTAATTAGTGATATACCCATTTATATTTCAAGTAAGTTCTCTTGCTTTATTTCTGGATTTTGTGTGATTTGCATTTGTCATATCAGTAAATCAAAGGAAATATGCTTTGGAAATATGTTTCTGGTGCCATAGATTTTTTTTTAATTCATTTTATTGATTTGTCACAATTGTGCATTAATTGATCCCTCCTCCTCCCTCCATATACCCCTCTGTATCCCCCTTCCTCCTCCTTCCATATCCCCCTTCTGTATCCCCCCTTCAGTCACTCCTCCCATTTTTCTGCAAATTGTTGTTTGGTTAAGTTGATGTTTAGTTGTTGGTTGTTTGGATGTTGTTTTTCTTGTTTCTACCTTATTTACATTTTTTTTCTGTTGAAAGAACAAAATAAGAATTCAAAAATTTATTTTCAAAATGCATATGATTTAGCCTCTGAATCATATAAAGAGACATTTTCACTTGTAGGCCACACAGATCCATCCTTTCTAGTTTGACTTTCCTGTTTACTTTAGATTAATTTTTTTGAATTGGACTTTCCTTAATTTTACATTGGAGAGAATAGAAGTATGGCTTACAATTTTGTGGCGCTGTTCGTACTGGGGGTGGTGTATATGCTTATTTACAAGAGGGAGGAGTTTACAAGAGTTTTTTTTCCTTAATTTTTTTTTCTTTGAAACTTGCATTAAATAGCAAACCATTTTATTTAGGCTGCCAGTTCTTTTTGGTTGCTTCAGGAGAACTGGTAGAAATTTTGGGGGAAGGTATCATTGCCCCTTCAAGTCATGCTTTGATATCCCTGTGAGGAATTTGATTTCCTCAACTCATGGAAAAAGTGTTCTAGTCTGAATTGCATTTTGCATCTTTCATATTGACACCATGGAAATATTAGAATCCTTGAATATCAGATTTGAGTGAGATGCTAAGATATTCTCCAGTTTAATCCTTTCATATTATAAATGATAAAAACTATGGCCTGGAAAAGTTAAATGACTTGGAAGGAAGAATGACAAAAGCACAGTTGGAAGCATTATGAGTCACCCAGGCTGGACCAGTATCTATTCCATTGCAGTTCTCCTTACTCCAATGATAAAAGACCAATAGTCTTTCATTGTCTTTTATTGTCACTCAGCAGTGGAAAAATATTTCAAAAGCCAGGGATATACTAAACACCAATATTCTTGGCCCTATAAGTATTTATATTAACTCATTTAGAAGACAGGCTATTGATAAATAGATTGGACTGCTGCAGCAAGTATAAATAGCTTCTTCATTGTCTTAGAAGTCAACGATTCTTTTAAAACATGAGATGGACCTCCTGAGAGATACAATTATCACTGCTAGACATTACTGAAGAGTCTGGAGCTTTGAAGAAAGTTTAAATAAAAATCAAAAGATGGAACTAATATTGTGCAGTAGGCAGTCTACCCTGTGTACCTCTGAGTGTCAACAGGAACATTGTTTTATAGATCAAGGATTCTCCGTTCATAGCCTCTACAGCAATAAAGCTGAATCTCACATTTTTCCTAAAATAAGACTGAGTTTCAAATAGGGCATTCTCCTGATTCTAAATATTTTAACAAAGTGGTAGAAAATATGCAAATTGATCATCAGCCAAAGATGAAATTTTGACAAGTCATTTAACCTGTCTAATCTTCCATTTGCACATCTGTATAATTAAGGAGTTCCTGATGCCACAAAAAGAGGATTGGAGTAAACAGTCATTTATTCATCTGTTTATTTTATTATTCACTTATTCATCGAATCAATCCTTCAACAGAGAGGTGAGGATCCAAGTTGCCTTTTATTTCGAAATTCACCCTGTTCTTTATCCGACAAAAGGAGACTGTATTGTGATTATCTGGGTTCTGCCTGATCCTCTGCTGTTTTTGGACCAGAAGCTCTTTTTTTAAATTAATCAATTAATTAATTAATTAATTAATTGATTATTTTTTATTTATTAATATTCTGTAAATATTTTATTTTATTTTTAACCAATATCTGCTTTATTATTATTATTATTATTATTATTATTATTATTATTATTATTATTATTTTATATCATTTCAGTCCCTGGGGGTGGACCAGAAACTCTTGAGGGCAGGTGCTGTCTTTCTCATCTACAGCTACATCTGACATCACAAGAGGCTGCCTTTCACACGATATTTCTGGTAGTAGAATACCTGGGTGCCTTTGATGAGCCCTGCTGTGTTCTAACAGAGACGACACCACCGGACATTGATGACTCATGGTAGGGCTGTGACAGGAATGACCATATGGTTTTAAGGAAACCTCAGGGACAAGCGCTAAGTTCAGCTTGGTGGAATCAGCCAGGCTTTAGATATTAAGTCACTACACAAACTCTGGGAGGTGAGGGCTAGCCTCCGCACTTGTCTCCATGAGGAAGTGAGTCCCAATAACCTCATGATTCAAGGATCTCACAGTTAGGAATGCCTGAGTCTGGATCTTGACCTTTGCTCCGACTCTGCTGTGCCTTTCCAGAAAGTTCAAACCCACTTTTCTTGGAGAAGTGAGCAGGAACTCAGGGGACATTTGAATCTCCTGAGGTGGGAGAGGTTTTCAGTTGCGGATCTTTGAAATGATGGACAGTTTCAGGCTGAGTGTCCTGAAGGCAGGGAGCATCCTGAAGGCAGGGAGCATCCTCCCGTCTCTATTTGCAGTTGTCTGTATAATGGCCAATACTGTTTCGTCTTTCTCCCTTCAGGTATGAATTGACCAAGGGGTCCTTGCCATGTTTTCTGGCCTCATTTTGTGATTACAAAATGAAAGTAATGAAATCTCAAAAAAAAAAAAAAATAAGATCAGTCTCCCACCCTCCTTCCTTTCAGTTTTATCTTCTGTTTTGAGCCTTCATGCTCCAACTCTCCTTTTGAGAAGTTTCAAAAGATAACTCCAGTACCATTAGTTACCAATTTAATGATGTTTTTTTTTAGTTTTCCACTTGCTGGATCAAAATGTGAACCAACCTTGGTCTCTGCCATAAATCCCATCAAAGTGTTTATTTCAACCCAAATCTCTTTTAAATGCAAATAAACAAGTTCTGCAGACAAACACCATGTGGATCCTTAACTATAGCCTGTAGAGGTTCCTGATTATATATATATATATATATATATATAAAAGAAAGTAAAAAAAATAAAAGAAAATGTGGTTTCTCTAATGAAGCTTTCCTTCTCATTTATCAAAGATGGAATAGCTTAGCCCAGCTGGCCTGGTTGGAAAGTTCGGAACTAGCTAAATCTGATTCAGGTAAACAACTTCTGCAGCAGGTGAAGAAATACATGTTTTAAGGTTTGTGTTTCTTTGTCTTATTTTCTGAAACCTGCCCTTTGGCCTCAGGCTCAGGGACTGTGGTGATATGCTTCAAAGGACTTAGAAAAGCTGTTCCTCTATGCAAGGGGTCTATGGACTAGAAAGAAAATATATATGAATATCTATGTAATATATATATATATAAATATATGTAATATATATATAAAATATCTATGTAATATATATAATATCTATGTAATGTAATATATGTGATATATATATATAATGTTTTTCTCTGTGACTGTTTCTCCTGCATCCTCCACTTAGGATTGCTGGGCAAGTATTAAAGCAGGAAGAATGGACTGGAGAACCATTAGGGATCTTCCAGTTGGACTCATCATCTCCCAGGTGAGACTTTTCAGGTGAAGACACTGACCTCGTGGCTTGACCACTCACAGCTCAGGGAGGGCACTTCTAGCACCAGACATTAGTCTTGCCATTTCCAGCCAGGAACCTTTCCCATTGCTTTACAAGGGTAGGTCAGGTGTGTCAAGCATTTTTGTGTTTCCCTCTTTGGAAGGTGAAAGCTGCACCATAGTTGGGGGTCTCCGTGGCGCATCTGTTTAGGTAAGGAAGCACAAGAGCCCAGCTCACATGGACTTTGGAGGGAAGAGCACAACCTAGGGACTCATGTAACTCCAAGTCCAGGACTTGCACTGAATCTAATTCTCTTTTAACTTGATCTCCTTCCTGGCTTCATTGTAGGCTCTGTGCAGTGTGGCAGGACAGTTGCCCACAGTGCCTGAACTTCATCCTCCCAAGTTCAAATCTGGGATAAGAGAATCCTTCCTTTCCCCAAACGTTTGAACAGAGACGTATTGGCTCAGTCGGGGCCCCTACCCATGTTCACGTTTATCTTTATGACCCAGGGGAATGGGATACTTCCCACTGACTTGATCACATTTGCTCCCTTAAAGCTAAGAGCATGATGTTTCAGACAGAAGTAGATGAAGAGTAGGAGAGATGTGATTCCTTAGGAGAAGATTGGGGTTTGTTAATCTTGTGAGGATTGAATGGATGTGGACAAGACAAACAGCGTGGCATAGCATTTTGTAACCATCTTTTCTGAAGTCAACATCTTCCTCTCCTTTGTTCATTTGTAAATTTCTTTCAGTTTTAAGCCCAGCAGAATCATAAATATGCAAAGAATAGTTAAAATCCTGTGGGAAAGAGTATGCTTGAATATGATAATGATCCTTTCATTAAAATGTAAGTTCTTATTATTTCAGAAAAAAAAAGTACATGGCAAGATTTTAAAGCAATAACCTGAGTTGACTACCAATAGGCTGGAGAATGTGGGACTTGCAGGCAGAGGTCTCTGGAGAAGAGGAATTTCTTCAAGCATGGCTGAACTCTCTTCCCTACAGCTCACCCACTGTGCTCCTCAATGAACATTGTCTCAGTGTAGTGGGCTTCTTAGCATTCGATTCTACAGAGTTTCCTTCTCATTATTCCAGTACTCCTTCTGCATACAGAGAACATGTCAGTGCATACCGGTTGAGATATGTTCATTCTCCCTTTTCTATTTGGGTTGGGTAGTTAAAAGAATTTAGATTTAGTTTGACAACAGAGAAATCCACTGGACCTAACTGGCATTTTTCCAGGCTTTCAGATCCTTCTTCTATAACATCGTTTAGATTTCCAAGCCTGTTCTCATTTAGCAGAGTAAACCCTCTGAGTCTTAGTATTTTGATGTTTTCTTGCTACTAATTGTCCTGAGGATGAAAGGAAGGACTCATGTTGCCACAAGGCAACGGTATCTTGAGATGCCCCATTCAGAAATCAATGGGGCTTCTAGAAACGGGACCCCCCTCAGTGCCTTCAGGATGAAAGTAGCTGCCTGTGCCACTGTGTGGTGTCATCTTCCCAGGCAAAGCTGGGAATGATTCATGTCATCCCACCTGGAACTGTTCAAACAGGTGTCTATACTGATTAGCTCTCATTTCCACACCTGGAGAGGCTTCTGGAATTAGACTGGCCATAAGAGTGGTATTTCACCCACTCAGATGTCAATTAATTAGCAAGTATATCTATGCATTACACCACCTCAATCTCTTCTGTTAAGTAAGCTTGTATGCAGATGCTATTCTCCAGCAACATTGACCCTCTCTTAGTGAGAGCTTGCTTAGAAGTTGAATACCACAGCAGCAATATGTGCCCAGAGCATCCCTTTTCCTGTGAAATCTCTCATGTGGGCACAGCATGAATATACACTTTTACTATTCAGCCAAGAGTGGGAGATTTGCTTGAAGTCTTTGATTAATGCAAATAATTGCCACACTAGAGCTGCTCTGATGCTTGGGAGTCCATTAGTGGTGCACAGCTGCCATCGACCAAAGACAGGCTGCACATACAGAGATGATTCATGGGCCGGTGCTGCAGCTCGGGCAGACCGGGTGCCCTGCAATTTGGTCTGGATGACACCTGGAGCTGAACAGCGGGGGTGGGGGTGGGGTATACAGGTGGCCGGGAGAGCACTCCAGCAGAGTTGGAAGAACAGAATGGGTGATGATGGAAGTGTCCTCAGTGACAATCTCTTCTGCTTCTCTGGCAAATTATAGTTGATTTATTTTGACTTTGATTCCTCCAGCAATTTGTGTGGTGAGGAGGGACTATTTATCACCTCCATTTTACCACCAAGGAAAATGAGGATCATGGAAATTAAATGACTTGTTCGGAATCACAATACCAGTAATTGATGGAATCAGAATACAAATCAAAAGTGAACCAACGCTCAGTGCTCGTCTTACTCTACCGAGGAGTAAAATTGCTCTCTGGTAGGAAATAAAAATATGTGAGTTCACCTCTTAAAGATAATGGGTGAGGTGATGGGCTCTGAGAAACAGGTGAATGGTGTCTGAATTCTTTATGAATATGATATTGTGCATCAAAATTAATCTCATTTGCTGAACTTTCCACATTGCCATCTACGGAGTGTAGGCATCTCTGCATCTCTGCATCATCTTACTCAGTTCTGAGCAAATGTCTTGAACAGAAACCTGACTAATCAGTCCATGGAAAATGCATTCACTTTCAGAGAAGACTCATCAATCATGTCTTCAGGGACTAAGATGCCAAATTATTTAGTTCTAAGAATGTGAGATCAGAAAGCCGAGACTGGCATATCTCTTCCCATGCACCTGCTACCCAGGGATAGGTCTCTTTGGTATTATTTGTTCATAATTCTTCCTTCTTTTTACATCGTTCTCACAATTGCCCAGGAGCAGAGGACTTGCCTGCCCTGAAAGACACTGGGGCTTGCTCTGTAGCCTGACTTGGCTAGTGGAAGATGGGTGACATGGTGTAAAACAGAAAGCTGTAAATGTGCTGCAAGTATTAGGAACTTCTGTTTCTGTCTTGTGTGAGGAAAATGACATGCTCCATGCACCACAGTGCCTTACTCCGAGAATGGATGAATGAGAGTAAGTGGAATAGACCAGAACCCAGCTGAACCCAACCTGAAGTTGAAAATAGAGAAACCGCCACCACCACTCCCGAGATCTGTGAGGAAGGAATTCATGTTGGTTGTTGATGCTACTGAGATTCCTGTTTTGTCTTATCGAGCATTGTGCAACCATAGCTGGTCAAGTCAGGTGACAAGAGCATCAGAAAGGTGCTGTTGGAGATGGGTGGTCATATGGCTCCAGGGCTCAGTCTCATGTACCTTCTCTGTGGAGACACATCTGTCACCTGGCCCAGAGGGGTGAGTCCTTCAGTTTGATCACCTGCTCTCCTGAGCAGACAATACCATGCTCACTATCGACCTCCTTTTAGTGTATTTCTATACCTCAGTAAGTCCTCTCCTGATAACTCTTGTTATTTTTTTTCAATTGAGATTATTTTTAAGTGAGTCCACTTATTTATATTTACTTAAAATATTTGCTTTCAAAATCAAAAGCACAATGAGATACACCTTATACCAGTAAGAATGACTCAGACTCATATCAAAAAACAAAACAAAACAAAACAACAAAACAAACAAAACAAAATGGGCAACAGCAAGTGCTGGTGTGGATGTGGAGAGAAAGGAGCACTCCTACACTGCTGGTGGGAGTGCAAACTGGTAAAGCCACTATGGAAGAATGTGTGGAGGACCCTAACCTAATGAAAATGCAACTACCATTGTACCCAGCATTTTCTCTTCTGGGAATCCACCGAAAGAATATACCAAAATACTTATATAAAGGGACACTTGTACTTGGGTGTTTATTGCAGTGCTATTTCTAATTGCAAGGATGTGGAAACAACCCAAATGTCCCAAAACAGATGAATGGATGAAAATGATGTGGTCAATGTACACAATGGAATATTACTCATCAATTAAAAATGACAAATTTGATGTATTTGAGATCACATGGATGGACCTAGAAGGAATAATATTATCAGTAACAAGTCAGAAAGAAAGAGACAGAAACAAATGGTTTCACTATTATATGGGATATAGGAAAAGCAAACAAAAGGCCAGAAGGAAAAGTCAGGCTAATAACCAAAGTAATTAAAGTAGACAGATGGGCGGGGGGTAAGTGGGAGCAATAAGTGATGGGAGGTGGTGGGAGAACCCTGGGGAATACAAATATATGAAATATATATAAATAAATAAAATTATTCATATCAAAAAAGGAATATTTGCTTTCAGAGAGTAAGGGGTCTTGCTTGCTGAAGCCTCTGCAACAACAATATCTACTCTAGTAAAACTGCATATTTAGTAGGTGGGAGGGAGGTCCCTGGTAATCTATATCCTGGTTAAAATTAACCCAGAGTTAACACTGAGTACTTGAGGAGAGGGACTTGACGTGATTATGGCCATTCAGGACTGGGGTCCCGTTCAGCCCCTGAGATGAGGTGGCGTAAGCTGACTAGCTGTCCTGGCTGACTACACACCTGCACGAGTGAGACAAGGGGAAGTGAGCAGCGCAGGCTCCAGTGAGGGTCAGGGGAGGCCAGGCAGGCGGCTGGATCCAACCCATTCTAAGTTGAAGATGCTATGTCAAGCACTGAGCGTGGGGTATGGAGGGCTCTATATCAAGGTGATGATTAGTGCAGTCATGTCCTCTCAAGAGTGAGGACTGCATTTTCAGGAGGCAGGATGCTTGGCTTTTCACTGCTGTAAGTGGAGCATGAGTGAGCCCTGTCTGACCTCAGCAGTTCAGGAAGATAATAACCCCCAGAGGCTTTTGGGGGGGCAATTAATTGGGGTATTTAATGCATTACAAACCTTATTAAGTATAAAGTAATATTTAGGTATTATTGTATAATGTTCATAGTTATGTGTATATATATTTTTTATAGTATGTATAATCTAATACTATCTGAGCCACCGTAAGTAGTCAGTAAATATGACTTGATGTTTATCAGCTGCAGAGTGGCATCAGATAGTGAATGATAGTAGAAATCACAGCCTTTATGCTTAAGGAAATAATTTAAAGGACACTACTCTTTATTTATAAAAATATAAACAGTTCAGACAATAATATATAATACAGTCACACATGGAGTACTATGCAACTGCAAAAAAGGAACAAGGAGAAAATTCTAGATTCCTGTTGTGGTTGTATCTGGAAACATTGATTGAAAAATAATACAGTACAGGTATGACTGTAGAATATGCTACCTACATAGCATACTCTGTATAAAAAGGTGGTTAAATACAAATCGATGGGGTCATATTCTGTTTATGAGATATGAAACTCTGGAAAGAGAAGATAGTTTTAGTAAAAGTAGCTATCTTTAAGGGATGGAATATGAAAATCAGATTCCTTTGAGTACAGTTATATATAATTTTGATTTTTGATCATATGCACATTTTGCATATTCCAGACAAAAATTAATTCAAAGGATTAAAAAGATAATTTTCCAAGTGGGAACAAATGAAAAGAAATTAAAGTGATTTTGTATCAGAATAATTACATAATCATTCAACAAAAGACCTATCCTAAGTGACTTTTAAGCACAATGCTCTGATTCTTCGTTAGAGAAGTATGATTGAAAACAACTTCAAAAAATATTTAAACTTCATTTAGTGGTTTTGTTATTAGTAGCATAAACATTGAGGTTATGAATCTGAAACACCTTTATGTATATTGTTGTGTAAAAAAGTAAAAATACTAGTGTTATTTAGAAAGCAAGGTGTTCTAATATAAAATCCAAGATATTAAAAACATCTTACAATTTAAATTTGAATTGAAAAGTATTGGTATGAATTTGTGGCTTCGAAACCATAAAAATTTTTAAAAACAATACCTCAGTAATGATGAACACATCTGCTGTGAATCCTGTTTTCTAAATGCCATTCTTTGGAGGAAGCAGAGCCCATTAGAGAAATGCTGGTCTCAAATTTGGGGTAGGGGGAATCTGAGCAAGGGGTAGGCAAAGAAATGCTGAAAGATTAACAGTAGAGTATCAAAAGACACAGGATTATACTCAGTGGGGCGTTTGCTGACCTAGCTGGCCTAAATGTATGATCGTTTGAACGATGAGAGAGAAAGAGAGAGAGAGAGAGAGAGAGAGAGAGAGAGAGAGAGAGAGAGAGAGAGAGAGAGAGAGAGTTGGAGGTTATATCACATTAACTTTTTGCTCTGAAATATAGTGATTGAAATAGAAACAAAGAAATATAAGCAAGACTTTTTTTTGTATGCCTTTAAGGGAAAACTACACCGAGGAAAGTGTCTTCTTTGCTAAAACAAATAAGGAAAGAAATCCCACAACTCAATGTGGAATAACTATGGGATTAGAAAATCAACATTCTGAAACTTCAGGGAAAGCCTTATTTAGACACTGATGGTAAATGGATGTGAACCAGCAGGTGAGAGGGTGTGGGGCATGGAATGTTCACCAGTGCTAAAGGATCAGCCCACGAGTTAATTGCTAATTGCAGAGGCAGGACGAACCTTTATAATCAGGAGATGCAGCAAGGGTGATAAACACAGTGCCATTAATATTAGGACGACCTAACCTTAAGTGTCTCCATGGTGATACAGTCTGAAGAGCCAACATCTCCCCCAAGTATTCTTGCCAGAAATGTTTAACCTACCTTCCCATCTTTAGGAAGCAAAGGAAGTGGAGAAACAATGTCAACGCTGAGAGAGAACAAGAATTCAATTTGAAAATGTGAAACAATCTACCAAAGAAAAGGCCAGTTCTCTCCAAAATGTAGTATCCTGAGAAAAGCATAAAAGTTGGGAAACTGTTCCAGAATAAGGAGACTAAAGGGACAGAGCAAATACAATGTAAGAACCTTGATTATATCCTTGCTAAACAAACAGTAGATTTCAAAGACATTTTGGGCATGATGGAATAAATATATACCGATGATACATGATGTTGTGAAATTGTTAAGTTTCCTAGGTACGATGGTGCAATGATGCTTAATTAGGGGAATATCTTTATTGTAGGACCTATGTGCTGAAGTATTTATGGGTGAAGTGTTATGTCATCTGCAGTTTACTTTCAAATGACTTAGCAAAAATAAAAAACGATACCCATGCATATTTACAGATAAAGGAAATATGGAAGACCATGAATAATTGTTTTATTGGGGTGGTAGTTTAATGGTATTCATGAACCCTTATTCCTTCAATTGTTCTGTTTGAAATTTCTCCTAATACAAAATCTGAAAAAAAATGACTCTTCTCATTAGCTGTTTTTAGTGAGTTTAATGATTTTGAAGTATCTGTTTTATTGATCAGCTGGTCTATTAGATTTTAGTCGAGCATAAACCACATTAATGTCACTGTTTATGGTGCAGACTCTCTTCTAGAATTATTTGCTTTTAATAGTCATTTCCGTGTGAGATGGGCTGTAAGGGAATAGGTCCTTTAGTATCACTGGTTTGTGCTGCTTTCTGTCATGTCAGAAGCTGCAGAGGAACTTATGGACTCCATACACATCTCTGATCAAGTTTGAGAAAATGTCCTACATCTTCACTCGAGTAAAAGTCAGATTCCGTGTTAGAGAAAGGTTGTTTACAGAACTAAGACATTGGCGTTATTATGGGATTTGAGGAAAGATACTGATTTTTTTTAAAAAAAGATTTTATATGATAGTGATTTGATTTAGAGATCTAATGAGATGCAAAAATTATGGCAATTTATCTCAGAAAAAGGTCATCAAGATTCACTTTCGTACTAGCTCCAGATCTGACGGTGAGATTCTGCCCAAGCAAATCTACTATTTGTTAGCACCGTGCATTGATCAGGGGGACAAGGGTTTCTCCCTTTCTTTAATCCCTTTAGTGATTTCTTGTATATAGTCTCTCTCTGACGCTCTCTGTTTTCCTTCTAAAAACACTGCCCCACTGTAAAACCCCTTCCCTTCCAACCCCTTACAGCTGGATCCCTGCTGTCAGTGATTAAATGTTGAAGCATTTCAGAGTCTGGGCTCCTATTCTTGGCAAGACTTTCCTGCCACTCAGCTTAGCCAGGAAGGGGGTGGGGTCACCGGGCTTCCTGGAGAAAACTGAGTCTGCTGACATTTTACTCAATTATGACTCAAATATTATGAAATATTGCATAATATTTGAGTAATTACATATTTAACAGTAATTTAATCACTATTACATATTTAATATTAATTATTAAATCCACTGAATAATTATTTGATAATTAATTTTAATAATGAAATAATTAAGTAATCAACTAAAATTATTAGTTAACATTATTGCTCAAATGTTACTTGCTAATTTTATTTTTATTTAATTGGAAATGGTTATTTGCATGTATTTGTAAGAAAGAAACACTGGAACAGAAACCCTGTCCTTCATTCAATGTTATTAATCCGGTTTCGAAAACTTCTGTCTTATCTGAAAAACCACGGCGTAGCAGTTTTTCAATCGTTGAGTTGGAAAAAGTTGTCACCCATTCCGTGTCATTCAGAATCCCTAAGCAATGTTCACAGAGAGAAAAGCACGATCAGCCAGGTGTGGTGGTGCGTGCCTCTAATCCAAGCGCTGGGAGGCAAGAGACCTGGGATCGCTTGAGTTCGCGCGTTCGAGACTAGCCCAGGCAACATTGTGAGACCTGGTCTCAAAAAAGCAGCTGGGTGCCGTGGCAGGTGACTGTAATCCCAGCTACCTGGGAGGCTGAGGCTGGGGATCGCTTGAGTCTGTGGGATGGGGACTAACCCGGGCAACATAGCGAGACCTTGTTGCAAGAAAAAAAAGTATGATCAGGTGCACAGCAGAAATAAGTTTCTATGCCCAATGAGCAACAATTTGCAAGTAGCTTGAAGGCATCCATTTAAAACTTCGAATGTAATGAAAGGCCCTTGCAATGAATACAAGGAGCCAGCGGAGGAGGTAGATAATGGATGGGGCTTCTGGGGGGACAGTCATCCTCCAGAAAGTGATGGTGAGTCGGGTGGGTACCTGGTTACTACCTGGTTACTGTTCAGGCAGGCAGCCTTCTGGAACTGTGGTTGTCTTGCTGTCGAACTGCGTGTAGAAAAAGGTCTACGCACACAGACAGCGTCAGGGCGCAACCAAAGTAAGCAAGAGAAACTTTGCAGAGATCCTATGCCCTTGCAGAACATACCAGAAAGTCACAGGTGATGCAGCCTCTGTGTTTCTCTGTGTCCATTGTCCATTGTCTCAGTCGGTCAATGTCTGTTACGTAGCCACTGTGCCCAGGAGCTGTTCTGGGCAAGGGGATCATAGCTGCGTGCAGAACAAAAATTCTTGTTCTTCTGGCTCTTTTCTTCTAGTGGTTGTAAGCAAACAGTAAAATGCAGAGGGGGAGTTATTCAGCATATTGGAAAGGGATAGATAAAGCAAGGATGTGCAGAAATGTTGTTGGGACAAGGAAGAGGAAGGTGAGAGGGGGTGAGAGGAGTCTTGCTGTAGATGTGGCATAAGATGTGGTGACTGGGAGACAGTGTGTCTGGGAGACAGTGTGTTTCAGAAGGGAGAATAGGCACAAAGGCGCTGAGGTAGAAGTGT
>PVHY01025806.1:0-17974 GCA_004024945.1 Uropsilus gracilis
GACCAGGGAGGGAGGGGGGGAGGGAGGGAAGGAGGGAGGGGAAACCTGTAAGCTTTAGCCTATGAAGCAGCTGGAGCTAGGAGTCACAGTTTGAGTCCTGCTCGGGGCAACACAGTGAGACCTAGTCCCAAAATAAAGCTGGGTGTGGTGGCACACGCCTCTAATCCCCGCTACCTGGGAAGCTGAGGCTGGGGACTGCTTGAGTCTCGTACCCCGGGCAATGTGGTTCCATGGGCAAAAATAGCGAGACCTAGTCTCCAAAAAATAATAATAATAATAAAGTATGTGAAAAACATGCAAAAGAGTCCGTATGATCCTAAACATCTAGAAGACATCACATCCCAATCGACTCTCTTAGTCACTTATTGTGACTTAGTGGAATAAATTTATATCAATAAACTGTTAGAACAATTTAACTTTCAGTGAAGAAATAGATGAAAATTGCATCCTATGACATCTTTCCCTTCCTACACCAAACAAAGATGTAGAAAACATTGGTGTTATGTTTTCATATTCAGTGTATATTAAACTTCTTTTTAAATTCACTGTGCTTCCTAGACATGGAGTTTTAGCACCGATGAATTGGAGTGGTTGCTGTCCTTATTACCAGTGTGTATTGTGGGCATGATGAGAGAAGCTTGGTTTATGACTCAGATTCCTGTTGGGTTGTTTGGAGGTCATAACTGTTTTGTGCCTGGCTTAATAGAGAAGGGAAGATTTAACATGTCATCTTAATTCCTAATTCTTTAATCAATATTTGTTACATTTTGAAACCTAACGCTTATGCATTGTGGAATAATACTTCTCTTTTGAAGGAGTAATTTTTTTAAAATCACAAAATAGCATGTGTGCTATTTGGTGGAGCTTGTTGCAAGATGAATATTGTGCATATATACATGCATCTGTACATATATATGAAATATACATGTTACACTTGTGTGTATATAGAAAAAAGTATAGGTTTTGGAAGAAAAACAAACAGCACAATTTTGTCTTTGCCAAATATTTGTAATTCTGCTCATCTTTGTAAATAATTTCAGTGCTGAGATCTTAGAATGTTGCTTATATAAGTGTCAATGAAAACTTAGTTTCAACCCTTGAAAGTGTACAGAAATGCCAGGGAATATGCTTCTATGTGTTAAGAAGCACTATTTTGGATAAATTTCACTCCTATTCCAGCAACCTTACTTAGGTAAGTGGAATTTCTGTGTTGTAATGTAAATTCATCTCAAACTTAAAGCAATAGGAAGTATCTAATACCCTTTGCTCAGCATGCAGTAAGATCTTAAGTAGGAGGTTCCTATGGTGCTAAAATTAATTCAATTTGGTAACCTTCCTGTTTGCTTACAAAATTGTGCGTCTGAGAAATCTTAAGCTTAAATCTAATTTAATTCACATTTACTGTGATAGAATCAATGTTCATTACCAATATACCATTCTGTGAAACAGCAGAATCTATTTGTTGATTGTTGTTTTTATCAACTTTCATGAAATAATAAAATTAGATGATTTGGAAAGGTGTGTGGGTGGGTCTTGTGCTCCACAATCTCTTCCTGCCTCTATTGATGTAATTTTAATTTTTATAGTGTAGCTTTTTCCAGACTGTTATATGACTGGAACTTCATTAAGTAGTCTTTTGTGTCTGCCATCTTCAAGTCACACTATGCAGTGGTATCAGTTAATTATTGAGTTGTGTTCTGTTGTATGAACCATAGTTTACCCAATTGCCAATTGGTGGATATTTGGGTTGTTTCCACTTTGGGATTGTTTCCACTTTGGAACTGTAGGGTAAAGGAGTTGGTTAGGCTTCTTTCTCCATTAGCCTCTATTTCCAGCACCTGTGGTGTTGTGCCCTCCCCATGATTGTACATGCCCTGGCCTAGTGGGTCTGCCTGTGTGTGAATGGACACATCTGGGTCTAGGAGGAAAGGATAAAAGGGCAGCATTTCACCCCAGGGTGAGGTAGCACATGAGGATGTGAAGAAAATGCCAGAAACAAAGAGAGACCAGAGAAAGAATGTGAACATTCCTGAGGGTTTGGGGGGGGTTCACATGCCTCCCAACCATCCCAGCCCTGCCCTACCTTGTCTGTGTAGCTGCTAGAACCAGTAAATAACCTTAGCAGATTGGGATGCTACATTGCAATTGTCCTCACCAACAGATGGTTATGTGACAGGGATTATTATGAATAAACTGCTACAAACATTCATGTTCATGACCTGTTTGGTTTTTGAGATTCTCAGTAAGACATTCCTTTGAGTGGCATGGCATTCTCTTACATTACTAGTTTATAGATTGCCTAGTCTTAGATAATATAAAATATGAGACACCTCGTAAAAGACTGAATCCTTGGTTAGAAATTGGAGGTGAAGAGACTTGACGGTTTTTACAATTTCGAGGGCACCTACAACATATAAATTTTTTTTTTTTTTAGATATAGCATGCTGTAGTAGTGAAAGAAAAATGAAATGAGTCATGAAAATATCACCTGTTGCCAAATATTGGACAAAGAAAATCTGATTCTAATTCTATAATCTGGTTGAGTTTCCCACAGATAATTAAACTTTGGAGAAATTATGACTTTGAATGAATCTCTGAAAGAATGGCACTAACACTCCCACAGTGCTTAGGAATATGTATTGTCATGTAGTCCTCAGGGCCTCCTCCCTGTAAGGTACTTGTGAAGTAGATGGTACTAGTCCTAGTTTACTAATGAAGAAACTGCAGTTCAGAGAAATGAAGTAACAGATGGTAGTAGCAAAACTGCTAAGTAGATGGTTGAGTCAACAGTTGATTCCCTGTCAATTTCCTTACCTGAAAAGTGAAGATATTATCAACATACCTATTCTCTAGTTATGAGAATTAAATGTGAATTTATTAATTAATAAGGACTCAGTTTTGAAGGCTCCTCTTTTTAGAAAGATACCCATATCTCCTGCCTTCTTAGCCTGTCAACTGTTGTAAGAAAGTGTTTTCCCCCCTTAATTTCAGAAGATTATACAATAGCAGAAGACTGGGATGGTAGATATTTCTTTTTATCATAAACATTACTAAGTGAAGAGCAATAGATTTCACACTATAGTCTAGCAGGCTGACAGTTGTTCTCAAATGATTCCACTTAACACATTCTCTCCATCACTTTTCCCCCAATGTGATGTTTTCTGCATTGCTTTGTTGAAGTGTAACTCAAAACTGTATTCTACTACTTCTTTGTCAACAGTTAGCCCAATACTCACATTTAAACATCAACTTGGACACTAGTTGTTCTCATACACTGCTTCTTCAGCATGGTTGACACTATCTTTATGCTTTAGGTTAAAAATTGCAATAAACTAGCAACTTGATAACCCTTTCCTGTCTTGTCATTCCTATTTTGCAAGATTGTACCAAATTTGATAAAGAAATTCACTTTCAGCAGCCATTCTGTAGAACTTCCTAGCATAGTTCTACCAGTTTTATCTGTAAAGTCCCCCAGTGTTTAAACCTTGCAGAGTAAACACATCATTAGGTTTTCTTTTCTTGGCTTTCCTAATGAGGGGAGAAATCTTACACAGCTGGAGAAGCCTGGAACTCCTTTCTGAACTGATTTGTTTACATAGCATATGCTTAGTTTGACACATTGCTTAGAAGCAAGCACAGAGCTTTTTTGGTTAAGTCCTGTACATATTTCCAAGAATATTTTAGCTACACTATAATTGTTCAGCTTCTCTGGATACAAAGCTACTCTTTGCTCTTTAAAAAACATCCCTGTCCTGTTCTTTATATTATTGCTTTCAGTACTTAAGAGATTAAACGGAATATATTTAGAAGTTCTTTTCAGAAACAAAAAATTTAGTGTCAGAGCTGCTGCATAATGCTGGTAGTTCAAGATATGTCTGCACAGACCAAAGCTGAATTATTCACTCTTCTCTAGTTGTGATAAATACTATCTGGTGGAGCCAGATAATATGCCATTGTGGCCTAGTATAAAGAACCTATACTTAGAAGCTGGGTAGATCTAGGTTTAAATACCAGTAAGTGTTTGCTAGTAATTTTTCTTCAGTAGAGTTAGTAACTGCTCCATTTCATTTCAAACAATTATTTTTCAGTAATAACAAGATATATAACCACTATCTTGGTGAAAATGTACTTTTTCTCCTTAAAATTTGTCATCATCAGGCATCCAAAGTAGAAGGAAAACTACTATACAAAAGTTACTCACAGAGGAAGAAAAGGTAGACTGGCCTTAGGTTGTTTTTATGATTCAACAGGAGACAATTGAGTAGTGTCTGTGGAGTTCTGTCATTTTCACCCCAAAATTCTTTACCCACCCTAGTTATTTCACTAAGAAGAAACACATTTTCAATTCTGCAAGGCTTTGAAGTCTACCCCAACCACCTACCCTTTGGAAAGAATGATTTCAGAATGTACTCTGGCAGACTGAGAGATTCTTGAATGTACAAACAAAGGCAGAACTTGCAGCTTTTTCCAGGTATTATTTTAAGATAATACTTAGGGTTTAGCTACCTCTTGAATTACTACTTTGTTTGTTTTGGAAAGCAAGGACAGTAACTGGACATTCTCAATGGAGTATTGATTAATCTGCAGAAATTAGTGTACTGAAGACCTTAATCTTCAGAATTGTCAAAAATGGTTCTGAATTTTAGTAGCACCCATATTTCATCATTTACAAATAGTATCTATTTGTTAAATATACTTAATTCATATAGTTATAGTGATTCTCAAAGTGTGGTTCAGCAATATCAATTTCTCAGCTGGAACTGATGATGAGATTTAGTGAATTAGAAACTCTGGAGGTGGGATGAAGCAAACTGAACAAATCTTTCAGGTAATTCTGGTGCCCAATAAAATTTTAAGAACTACTGGTTTAATATATTGGTTCCCAGCCTAATTACTCTAATCATCAGAATCACCCGTGAAGATCCTGAAATATCGCTTCTCAGTTCAGGTAAGACTTGAACTGTTAGGTATGAGGATCACAGTATGATAGAGTTTGGAATCAAAAGACCCAATTCCATGCTTGACTCCACCTCATCATTTAGGCAAACTACTTCATACCACTGAACTTCAGTTCTGTTTTCAATAAAATAATATCCATTTTCCTACCCATTTAATGGGTTGTAGTAGTAATTTAGTGAAGAGAGAACTATGAAAGTACTTTGTAGATTAAGAAATCTGTAGCTGAAATATCATATATTTAAAAAGTCTCATACAATAATTGTTAATGTTTTCTTAGAGAAACTATCTGTATTCTGCTTAAGTAAATATTTTCTCCACACAGCCTCTTTCCCTTTCCTAATTACCTGCCATATTGCTTTTTATTAGATTTGCAAATTCAGCAATTATATTTATTTAACAGCTTTGCAATATAAATTTTTTTTCAGTTCCTATGTGTCCCATTCTTTTCAAAATCATAAGTCCTGTGAAAGCAGTGATCATACATAAACATTTTACCAAACCATCTTAAGCCAAACTGTATAATAACAAGTGAAATGCTTTATTTTTCTAATTTGGTCTGTTCGTTATTTTTTCAAAACTTACTACAAAACCACAATAAAAACAATGGTACTGACATAAAGATAGCCACATAGACCAAAAGAGAACCCCAAATAAGCTAGCTCATATACATAGTCAAATAATTTTTGAAAAGAATACTCTATTGTCTGTAAAATGTAAATAATGTCTTATTTGAAGCACTAAGAGTCATTGTAGTAAAGATAACTTTAACAACAAATTTTAAATAAGTCAGAAAAATCATCTTTTATCTTTTTGTTGTGAGTAGTTGCCAGGGAACACTATTTGTTTACATTATTGGGAGCATCCTGACCACCAAAAATATTGAGTTCAATCTATCATGAACTACTTAACCACTTGTTTAATTTAAAACTTTATCAAGCAAGCAACAAACAGATGGAACCTTACTAACAGCAGTAATTAAATTGTAAATCCATTTTAAACAGTTGGCCATAGCATCACAATCCATATTCTGTTGCATCTTTTAATGTTTGTCAGTGAGTTGTGCTCATTTTTATTTAGATCATTTCAGAATACTAAACTGTGGGAAAGAAAAGAGTCATCTACTTCTTATTTTTTAAAAATGTTTTATTTTTTAATATTGTATGCCTAATATTTGTTCATTTAGCAAATGCTTATTGGATGCTGCTGTGAACTAGGCACATTTCTAGGCACTGGAGACCCAACAGTGACCAAAAGAAGAAGAATCCTAATAGTTTTATGTAGATTTTGGTGGATTAGAAATGACTAGTAAAGCCGGGCACAGTGGTTCGTACCTGTAAGCTTCAGCCTATGAAGCGGCTAGGGCTAGGGATCGCGGTTCGAGTACCACTCGGGGCAACACAGCGAGACCTAGTCCCAAAAAATAGCTGGGCATGGTGGCACGCACCTATAATCTTAGTTACCTAGGAAGCTGAGTTTGGGGATTGCTTGAGTCCATGGTAGCCTGGGCAACATGAGCCTGCAGTTACATGGGCAAAAGTAGCTAGACCTAGTCTCAAAAAAAAAAAAAGAAAAAGAAAAAGAAAAGAAATGACTAGTAATCTAAGTATGTTGTTATCATGTGACAGTTTGTTGTTGTTGTTGTTGTTGTTGTTGTTTGAGACTAGGTCTTGCTGTTTTTGCCCGTGGAACCACAGGCTCTCGTTGCCCAGGGTACCACAGACTCAAGCAATCCCCAGCCTCAGCTTCCCAGGTAGCTGGGATTACAGGCGCGCACCACCACGCCCAGCTATTTTTTTTTGGAACTAGGTCTCGCTATGGGCCCCAGGCGGGGCTCGAGAACCACGATCCCTAGCCTTGGCCGCTTCATAGGCTGAAGCTTACAAGCACGAGCCACCGTGCCCGGCCCTCATGTGACAGTTTGAAGAAAAATAAAGCTATCTGAGAACTGGAGAGTGGTGAGAACTGCTCTTTTAGGTGGGGTGATCAGAAAAGGCCTCTGATAAACTGGCATCTAAGTATGACCCAAATGAAGGGAGGGAGCATGCCAGATGGATATCTAGGAAAACAGGACCTGGCATATGTAAATATTCCACCTTGAAGCTTGACACCTTAAAAAGCTAAGGGTAGGTTACTTTATATTCTACCTAACTTTTTTACAATTATCTCACAGCATTATTTTTTAATGCCCTGTGTCCCACTAATACAGCCTTTGGGACAAGAACAGTCTTGGTAGTTGCTGAACCATTAAGTCAGTTTAATTATCTATTGGGAACTTGCTGTTCCTTCTGTTTACTAATACGTAGGAATTATAAGAAATTAAAATTACTAATTATAAAATAAAAGGAAATGATGAACAAATGTCCCTTGGTTTACATTATTCAGAGTATTTTTTAAAAATCCAGTAACTTTTTTCAGTGAAATCGCTAAAAAAAAAAAAACTAAAGATTATTCTTAACTGAAATTTGACCTTTATATTTAAAAAACTCATCATTACATGATATTTACTGAAGTTTATAATATTTACTGAAGTATTCCAATGTTACTTGAAATATTCAGTTAGGAAAATTTATTTGAAAAGTAAAGTATCATAGAAACATTCTTTATATTATAATCATTTTTTAAAGAGAACTGTTTGCTCACCCAAATGAAAATTGAGTTGTTTTTCCTAATTTTCAACTTTTTCTGTTAAGAAATTATTTCAATCAATTTCTGTATGATACTAACTGAATGTTATTTATTGTTGTAGGTCTCCAGTCAGCAAAACCTATTTTTATTAGATTTTGATTCTAGTGACATAAGTCTTTAGGGCAAGCAGTAGGTGAGGTTTCAAGGTTTTTGAAATGATGATTTTTTTAAACTTTCTTTTCTTTCTTTTTTTAGCCTGAAAGGTTAATCTGGCTCATGAATATGACAGGAGCTTTAAAATAAATAGGGAGCTTATCACCACGCAGCAGAAAACCTATTTTAACTTTCAAAGTTAATGTCATTTCTACTTAACAGGATGTTAGTGCAGACTCCTTTTTGAAATTTGAAAGTTTCTATCAGTTTTCTATAATTTGAGCAACATTATAATAAAATGATCATGTTTACTTTTAGATAAGCCATTTAGTTATTAGCAATGCATGTCAATGCACAGGGTTTTCTTTCCATGCCATCCTCCTGTTTCCCCTGTCATCTCTCTGCTCCCCCAAAATGTTAATACCTAATTTAAATATTAAACCATTGTAGGCATTAGAAAATAAAAATTGATAGGCAGTTCTAGCTTAAATATTGTATCTTTATAACTTTCTTTTAATATTTTAGCAAAATTGACTTTGCCCTCCTTAATTTTCACATTTATGTAAAACATTTATAATAAATATGATTATGGAAAACTAGAAAATAAAGACCCATATGTGTGTGCACTGTTTCTGAAGAGAACTTGTACTGTATGTATTGTTCCTCTTATCCTATATCTCTTTCAATTTCTTTTTTAGGGATTCAGTCTCCTCCTATCAATTATGTTACTCTTTTTTTTTTTTGAGACTAGGTCTTGCTATTTTTGCCCATGGAACCGCAGGCTCTCGTTGCCCGGGGTACCGCAGACTCAAGTAGTCCCCAGCCTCAGCTTCCCAGGTAGCTGGGATTACAGGCGCGCACCACCACGCCCAGCTGTTTTTTTCTGTTTGTTTTTTTTTTCTTTTTTGGAACTAGGTCTCGCTACGGGCCCCAGGCAGGACTTGAACTGTGATCCCTAGCCCCGGCTGCTTCATAGACTGAAGCTTACAAGCACAAGCCACCGTGCCCGGCCAATTATGTTACTCTTATTGATGCTTTCTTTTTTATATTTTTCTAGTTCTTCTTTTAGTTCATTGTATGTTTCTGTTATTCTGAGTTTGATTTCTTCTCTCAGTTCATTTAATACTTTTGTCATGCTGAATTTGAATTCTTTGATTGTCAGATATGGGCCTTCTGTGTTCCTTGTTGGATTCTGGAAGTTGAATGTATTGTTTTATAACCACCTTCCTTCTCAGTTTCCAACAAAGGACCAAGTGCCACATCTTCAAATCCCAACATCTTTCAAATGCCAACCAAGAACCAACTTCCACAGCTTAAGGTTTATATGCCTTAAATCTCTTTTAGTAAAATGGAACACAGTTTCCTTTTCTTTTTCATACCACTAACTTATATAATGAGGGGACAAGGCCCAACTCTCCTGCTGGATGCCTTATTTCTAGATATCTCTTGTTGCTTCCAAATTTAACTTGTTCCTCTAGTCCTTGTATTTCCTGTTAACTAGAAGTTGTCTTAAGGCCTGAGAGATCCAGCTTAAAACATCTTTGATTGGAATATATGATAGGTTATATACTTTTTAACTTATCAACAGACATAGTGTCTGGTTAAGTTCACCATTAGTGAGACTGAATTTGGCCACTGAATTGGGTTAATGACCACCAGCCTTTTCATGTAGCTTCATCTTTATTATCTGGGGCTTCTGGTTTGTTCTGAAATAAAATTATTCTTAAAAGACAGGATAGATAAATTCTTTCACTTGGTTATGAATATTTTCCAAGCACAGAAGGATACTCAAAAGTTTTTTTTCTGACTTTCCCCCTTTTCAGTGCCATTTTAGACTCATGGATTTGTACTATTTACAGTGTGTTTATCAGTCAACATCAGTGATAATTCTCAGCAACTCTTACTACTCAGAAGGGAACCCTTCAAACTGATTCCTATGTCTTTTTTGCTATACTTTTTTTTAATTAAACATTTTAACATGAAAGTATAAAAAGTAATACAGTAAACCTCTGTTTTACCTATTTTCTGCTTAAGCGGTTATTAATTTATTTTAAATCTTGTTTTATCCTCTACTGAATTTTTGATCTCTGGGATTATGATCCCATTGATATTTAAAAGTTTTTGTTTCCTGGCATCACAAGGTCCCATGGAATCATCCATTTCTCTAAGAAAGCCCTAATTGCTTTTACAAAGAAGTAGTGTCAGATAAGACTATCCCCTTAACTCTCAACTGGGTAAGCTGTTTCTGTATTGTACATGTAAGTAACTTGCTCATAATTTTTCATACTTACCAATTTGTTCCCAGCAACAAGCTTCCTGACTATTTGCATTGCAGTTACAACACTATAGTTTACCTTATGGCCCATCAGGCAACAGTATCAAATGATTCTCCCATCACCACTGCGATGACATGATCTGGTTTATATTTAAAAGCATTGTTCTCACTGCTATACTGAGAATAGACTTGGGGATAGAACAGTAGAGGAAGAGTAGAAGCACAGTTACCTCTTTGGATGCCATTCCATACTCTAAATGAAAGATGACAATGGATCTGAAATGGTAGTAATAGTGGTGTTCAAAAAAATAAAAAAGAGACTAGATTATGAGTGTAATTTGAACAGGATTTCCTGACTGGCTATAGAATAAGCAAGAAAGGAGTCAAGAATTTTGGTTTGAGCTGTAAAAAAGGAGAAATAAGTTGAAGGGAAAGATTAGGACTTACGTTTTGGATATTAATGTTTCAGTGGTCCGATCACCAAGAAAAATACCAATTGCTTGAATTGCCACTTGTATATATATGACTGTGGTTTTAAAGGAAGTTCTGGCCTGCAGATAGAATCAGCTTATAAACTATATTGAAAACTATGAATTGGGTGAAATCACCTAGGAGTGAGTAGAGATAAAAAAGAGATCTGAGCAAACCAAAATAAAACCTTGATCTGCATAATTGAGGCTTCCAGAGGGAGGGTAGAAGGTGGGGAGCAAAGAGGTAAAGGGGCACAGTGGACTATGGTTGAGGATTATAGGTGCTTTGCTTGTGGGTGGTGTGGTAACATACATTTTGAAGAGGAGTGAACCTTTATCTCATAGTATTGTAAGCCAAATTTACCTCAATACCAATAATTTAATCAAAAAGGAGACAAAATTGTCTGAGAACTGGGACTGTAAAGTTTTCCAACATCTGAAGCTCAGTTAGCTGAGAAGGAAGGATCAAAGGTGACTAAGGAAGAGCATCCAGTTATTAATAAAGAGAACCGTGTACCCTAGAAGCCATGGGGGAAAGTATATCAAAAGGAAAGAGTGATTGTTTATTTTGTGCAACTGAGAGGTCATGTAGAGGAGCATAAGCATTCAGTATTGGATTTGACATCGTGTATGTCTGCATTTGCCTTGACAAGACCTGTAATGTTTTTCAAGTAATGTCTAAGTTGTTAGGCTAGAGATATGTATTGCTTGAGCTCAACTGTTTAGTATTTCTTATTAGATTTCTTACTAGATTTTTCTTTTGACTTAGGGGCCTTGTGAAATAATTACTAAGATACCAAGAGAACCACACACTGAAAAAATTTAGGAATCTCTGCTTTGAAGAATTATGGCTGAGTGTTTTAGGATGAAAAATCTCCTTTTCTTTTTTTTTGACCTGCATTGAAAATTTTTAGTTAGTCATTTCAAATTTTATCAAACTGACTGCATGCAATTAATTGAAGTGCCTGTTGTAGTTGTTTATTGTTTAAAAAAAAATAAGGAAAACCTTAACCTACAAAATGTGAGTAGTACATCTACATGAATTTTCATTCTTGCCTTCACAGGTATGGTCTGAATATGCGTTGCTTAGCAGCTCGGGTCAACTATAAAACTTTGATTATCATCTGCGCGCTCTTCACTTTGGTCACAGTGCTTTTGTGGAATAAGTGTTCCAGCGACAAAGCGATCCAGTTTTCACGACACTTGAGTGGTGGTTTCAGAGTGGATGGATTAGAGAAAAGAGCAGCAGCATCTGAGAGTAACAACTATGTGAACCACATGGGCAAGCAACTGTCTGAGGAGGCATTTCCCCAGGAACAGCAGAAAGCACCTCCCGTCGTTGGGGGCTTCAATAGCAACGGGGGAAGCAAGGTGTTGGGGCTCAAGTATGAAGAAATTGACTGTCTCATAAATGATGATCACACAATTAAAGGGAGACGAGAGGGGAATGAAGTCTTTCTTCCATTTGCTTGGGTAGAGAAATACTTTGATGTTTATGGCAAAGTGGTTCAGTATGATGGCTATGAGCGGTTTGAATTCTCTCATAGCTATTCCAAAGTCTATGCACCGAGAGCCCCTTATCACCCTGATGGTGTGTTCATGTCCTTTGAAGGCTACAATGTGGAAGTCCGAGACAGAGTCAAGTGCATAAGTGGGGTTGAAGGTTGGTATCTCTCTGTTCCACTGCATTTTCCTAGTCTGACTGTGTTGAGGAATGAGAAGCTGTAGGTGTTAACTATACAAGTATATACACTGCTTATTATCAAGAGTCCTTTCATCACTGCCTTAGCAGGGAAGAATAGGTTAACTCTGAAATTAAGGCAGATTTCTAGATGATGTGATTTAAAAGACTTCAGTAAGAGCATACTTGATCAAATAAGATTATTCAATTAACCTGCCTAAGTATCTAAAATTCTCACCAGTAAAATCAAGGCATAGCCTCTCCAGAAATGTTGCATTGAAATTATGATTGTCCATGAGAGGACGTGCAAAAGGGACGTGCAAAACCTCTCACTGGTGGACCAATCCGTGTGTCATTGTAGTCTTGTTACCAAATTAGCCAGGCATCATCTCTGAAAGGGCAGAAGAGTACATAGACATCATTTCCTTTGAACTTAGACTGATCCCCTACAGTCTATTACATTTCCTTTTACATTTTCTCTTTCATAACTTGTACAATTCAGAATTTTAATTTTAAGCTTAGGGTTGATCAGAAAGCTAGGTTGAATTTACCTTTAAAGTATGCCTCTTAATTGTGAAAAATAACTTGATGTGTTTGAGACTGGGTTGGGTTTTATTTCACTTTCCCCATTTTATTATAAATTAATTAAATATTTTATGTCTTTACCAATATTTTGAAGGGGAACAGATTCACTAAATATTCTTACTGCTTCAAGACAATTGTTATAATTTTTTGTATTCTCTAGAGATCTTTGTACACAAACGTTTTATCCTTGTAATATTTATTATTCAGTGTTTAGGAGGGTAATATTTTTTTAGAGACTTTAGAGATTTCTATTGAAGTTTTATAAAGTACTTTTTAAAATATATGATTAATAGATGCATTTTTCCTATAAAGATAAGCTTTTAAACAAATTGGGATCATGCTGTGTAGTTTTGCAATCTTTTTTCATCTAGTATTATGATTTCCCCCTTGTTATTGAATATAAATTGAACATCTTAATGACCAACTTTACTTTAAGGACATGCCATTGTATATGTAATGTACAGGGCCTTGTTCTTTGGTTGGATTCTTTGATCATTTCTAATTTTTTGCTATTATAATGGTACAGATGGTACAGATATTCATGGTTAATCAATTGCTATTTTAATTCTATTCTCAAAGGGTTTTCCTAGGAAATAAATTATCAATCAAAATAATATAAACCAATCCACTTAGCTAAACTGCTTTCCAAAAAAGGTTGAACTTACTGGTGCAACTAGTAGCACAGGATAAGGGTGCTATTACCACCTAAATCTTGCTGTCTTGAAACTAACTGTGCAACCTGATATTGCTGTATTTCTCACATAAGTTACTAAAATAAACACTAATATCAAACATTTAGAAGTTTTGTTTAGAACTTTACAAAAGGTAGTTTGTTAATTATTTCAAGAATAGTTAAATATACAGCTTCAATTAAAAATAAATACTTGTGCTCAACAATTAACATTTTGACGTGTAGGATATGAAAAAAAAAGAACCTCAAGCTGTGTTTAAATGTTGCCTAATCACTCCTGACTTCTTAAATAAATGCTTTCACTATCAGTTAATACAATTTTTAGACTATATCTTCACATTGAAGGAAGAAATGAGTATGTAATGGTTAAGTACAGATGCTGAAGAAATTTTGTAGTTTAATATTGTAGAATAAAACTCTGGCAACATCTGCACGTATTTAAATTGTGCTGAATTTGAATGTATGAAGCAGGATTATAAAACTTGACATCTGTAGCTATAAGCAAAATGATATACATCAAAAATCCTTAAAAGGTAGTTTAAAATATTGTACTATTACCTGTATACAAATAATAAATGAAAACTTTATTTTGTTTTTCATACCTGGATAATTTCATACTGTTTTTAGTAATCAAAGAAATCATATAGTAAGGAAACTCTAAAACTGCTCATAACTCCCTAACATCCCCCAGAAGTAAAACAAGTGGTACTCCAATTAGACTTGTAAATATCTGGATATAGCTATTTATTTTTTTCTCTATTTTATAGGTGTACCTTTATCTACACAGTGGGGACCTCAAGGCTATTTCTACCCAATCCAGATTGCACAGTATGGGTTAAGTCATTACAGCAAGAATCTAACTGAGAAACCCCCTCACATAGAAGTCTATGAAACAGCAGAGGACAGGGACAGAAACAGCAAGCCTAATGACTGGACGGTGCCAAAAGGCTGCTTTATGGCTAATGTAGTTGATAAGTCTAGATTCACCAATGTTAAACAGTTTATTGCTCCAGGTAAGTATAATATTCTGTGTGTCTGCTAATTTTATGTTGATTGTGGTACATGAAGCCCCTTAAACTTATTTATGTGATTTAATGAAGCATGTGAGCCGATCGTTCGTGTGTGTGTGTGTCTGTGTACCAAATATTGTCACTGAAGTAAAGTCCCTAAAAAAGGAACACCTAAAACTCAAGGTTATAAAAAAAATGTTTACTGTGTGGAGAGCCAGACCATAGATTGAATGTTAAGATCCAGTTACGTAGTATCTCCCTTCAGGCAGCTCTATCCCATAGGAATGAGGTGTCTCCATTTATTTTAATGTTTTAGTACAGGTTTTATCCTTTGATTTTTAAACTATTTTGCATTAAGGTAAGAATCTTTCTTTATGGAGACCATCCTTTCCTTTACCTACTTTCAAGATTTATAGCATTGCTAAGCAGGCCTACTTCCCATATTGAATTTTGTAAATGTACTAGATCGTCTCAAACTTCATATAAAACCATTTAATTATAAAGTCATTTATAAAGTCAAATTAACTTTATGCAGCATTTCTCCTTTTACTGTGACAGTCTCATTAATTAGGATATAATGTATTTTTCACCACTAATCAATATCCATGAGAATTAATTAGTCTATTACTTGAAAAGACAGTGAAATAATTTTAGCACCTCAGAGGCTTAATTCTCTTTGTGGAACTGTTGTCAAGAACAGAACACATTCCTGTGTCCCCCCAACCTTGCAGTGAATAGAAAGAGATGAAAGATTGTAAGACTTCTTCTGTATTCCCTCCTTGTCCTTTATTGACGACTGGGTAATTCACAGGCCTTGAAAGCCACAATAGACATCTACTCATTCTAGATGATCTTAGCTAGTGGATTTATGCCTGTGTAATGCAGTGCAAATAATGGGTGACCTTTAGTTCCTATTCTAGACTCAAACTACTTTTCTCCTATGACATTCTTGACATTCCAATACATAGAGCATCTTTGCTTATTATAAAATAACTGGCTTGGCTGGTACAACAGGCTTGTTTGTACATGGATATATTTAAAAATACTTCTGATACCTGAGAGGTCATTATTGCATCAGGAAATGATCAGACTAAGTGAAAGAATATTTGGTTTTGGGTCAAACAAGAAACTTAATTTTCCACTTACGTTGTCTGACTTAAGGTGGAAAGCAGCAACTCTTATCTTCATCTCCACTGCTCTCCACTGCTCTCCACTGCTGGAAAGTTTTTTAGAACAATCTTTTAATCTATTTTATTTAAAGCATATATTTCATTGTGTACTTTTGGAAGTCCTGGGTAATACAAAAGATAGGTATCATATCCTAAGGGACACTTTGTACCTTCATTCCACAGCCAGTAACTGGAGATCAAAACTACTTGTTAAAGTAGTTTCAAGCATGTGGTGGTGAGAACTCTGTATTATTCTGTCAGTGGGACACACACTACTCAGAGTTGTAACTCCCCATTTGAGGAAGTGTGCTAGCTGAAAGGGAGTGCTTGTTTTGATATCCTGTGAATGCCTGGGGAGTTGCATTCAGTACAAGTAGTTGATGGGGAGGGAGTTGGAGTTATGTGGACGTTGCTCAGAGCAGAGGGAAATCAGAGAGGCAAGACTTACTGGGGCATAGGTTATGGAAGCTGAAGATGTAGGGGGGAGAGGCACAGGTATGTGCGTGTATGGGTGTGTGGCTTTTTTTTTTTTTTCTTAAAATATAGATTATCAAATCAAAGCTCAGCATATTTCAGACCACATTATTTCAGTTCTTCACAGTGTGAATGATCTTGTTATGTAATCAGCTTTAATTATTAAGAATAGTACATATGAAACAGGTATTGACATTTGCCATGATTCAAACTACTTTGTCCCAAAGTCAGTTAATGACCTGAAAGAATAGTTTCATTTTTTTCTGAAAAGGACAGTGATACTGTGAACTTCACAGTTGTTTTTGAAGGGTAGAATTGTCCTGTTTCAGATTTTTCTTTGACTTTTAAGTAGTCACTTTTACAAATAGCTACTGTAGAGACAGCTTGATTCAGATGAGCATCTTAACCTCTGACATTCATTGAGAAACACCCTCTGTGTTCTTATCTAGAGACTCTTAGTATTAATCCTGGTATCTCCAGCAAACTTACCTTCCTTTCATAGATGAGGCTGCCATCTATGAACTCAAGTTAGTGAACTTGAGTGTTGGGATGACTTTTGGGTTTTCTCAGTGAAGGAGATAGTGCCTTGGACCCCAAGGCTTTTTCTGTGGATGAAAAAGGTCTTTTAAGTTGATATTTAGAGATACTTCTGTAGACTAGCAGTTCATGGTCAGGTTACCAGCATAGTAGGTGAGGGTGCTCTTCTGGTCACAGATTTTTTTTCCTTGTATTTTTATGTGGCAGAAAAAGCCTAGGAGATAAGGATTTTTTTTTTTTTTTTTTTGAGAAAAGAAATTGGAACCTATACATAAAAGCATAGGTGTAACTAAGGTAAGACTCTGAAAGACCTTTTTAGGTTTTGATGATGATTTTTTTTTTATCCTGAAAGGAAGTAAAATCAGAGGAAAGAACCATGACATTCATCCATGGAATGTTGTATAATGTGTTGTTGTTCTTACTAATTTTGAAATTGAATGAATTAAAATTTTACACCTGTTCTACTCTATTAATTTGGCACTTTTTTTCTCCCAAGCGTGGTCTTCATTTACATAATCTCACTTTCCCCTCTCTATAGCCATTCTTTTTCAAGCTTCTAGGAGCTTCTCTTCTCTCTGACCCCCTCAGACAGATTCTCCAGGTTCTGAAGAAGGTCTCTCCTCACTGCACATAGTAAACCAAATGAATAATAATGGTTTGTACTGTATGTAAAAACATTGATTTGAAGACCGTTCTTAAATGTTTTGTCATCCTCACCTAAACTGTATGTACATGTACCACATATACCCAAAATAGACACCTGTAGTGACTCCTAGGAATAATGGCTCAGACAGGAAGATTTGTGAATTTCAAACAATAGGAAACCAGAAATTTGTGATATAGTAGATACAAAACAGAACAGGGATCTCACATAGTACAGGACATACAAAAGAACTCAAAACCTTACCTAGTATATTTCAAAGTTACATTTCTTATAATTACTGCTCTGCCAGCCCCAGATTATTCTAAGGACCAAAGGAAAATGATATGTCTGAATTTGTGTTGAAAAAATAAGTTCTATAAAGTCACATTCCATTTGCTAGCATTTAGATCATCCTGAGTGATGTTGACATGTTACTTAGCCTCTTTATTTACCTATAAAATGGAAATTAAAAGACCAATTTCATAAGAGTGTGTAAAGACTGATTGTTGGTTGATTTAAATTGGAGATAGTGATTTTTTGATTGTTGGTTGGTTCATTTAAATTAGAGATTGTGACTTCTATATGACTCAGTAACCCCCTCTGGTGGTGGTGATGTTTCAGTAATGATAAAAATTAATAGAGGTCGGTCGGTCTGTCTGTCTTTCTGTCTGTCTTTCTCTCTCTCTCTCTCTCTCTCTCTCT
>PVHY01025807.1:0-17973 GCA_004024945.1 Uropsilus gracilis
TTTTTTCTAATTCTTCTCTTAATTGCTGGAGTGCATTTAACATGTTAACAGAGGAATCTTTTTCTGAGCTGCAAATAATTTCTTTGGTGTTTTCTGGAGATTGTCCTTTCTTTGTTGGCGATGGATTACTTCCTGTAGGGCTTGCTTGCATGTTTAAAGTTTTTCTCCTTACTGTGTTTTGCTTTCAAAACTGTTCTACATATTGAGAAACCATGGATCTCGTGTTGGTTGGCATATTGATGGGAGTGTATTCCAGGTTGAAAGTAGATCTGTACTTTAGTTTAGTTTAGTAATTTGCGCCGCAAGTGGCACCGGCGCCAGTGGAGGTCACATAATCTAAAACACGGAAAGATCAAGAATGTTTCAGTCCACATTTGTTTTGTTAGCTTGAGATGATGAAACTTGTGGTTTAAGAAATAATACCTTATATAGGCACTTATAAAGTGACACACTTATAAAGTGTGTCAAAATTTTACCATAACTTGAATGATTATGCTCATATACATATGCCTTTTTGAATCCAGTGAAGTGAATGTTCCAGTTAACTAAATGAATGGAATTATTGTTTTCTGATACTTTAGTTTCAGGGAGACATAGTTTGATAAACTGTGTTTCAGTACAGAAAAAGTTAAAGATGCAGAATAGATGGGAACAAAGGCTAAAAGAATAAAAGGAAACCAAGAGAAGGTTGAGACATTTTCTTGGTCTGTCTGACCTTCTGCTTAGGTGGCCACTGGAAAAGGTCAACTCTCTCTCTCCAGACAAAAGTGAATCTGATTTAAATGGTGATATTGGATTTTTCAGATCACTGCAGAATGGCAATCATGCTATTCAAATGATTCATTTCTTTTGTTGACTCCACTTTGTCTTCCAATCTTTATATAACTGAATAGCAGAAGAAAGCTCCTTAAATAATGAAAGGAACTTCAAACGCACACAGGGACCATTCATTTTTCTGTCTGTGAGCGGCAAGTTTCACATTAACCCTAGCTAGCCAGCTCTCAAAAATGCCGCACCAGCTCAAATGAAGATATGTGGGCGAAGGGAGAATGCAGGCCTTGGAGGTATCTGTTTAGGTTCCTCTCTCTATAGAATGATCCAGAACAGACATTATCTCCAGAGGACACACATGAGAGTGAAGGGGAAGAGATGAAAAGATACTTGATGTGGTCTCAGATTCCCACATCAGGAATGGCAAATGCAGATTCCTGGCTGCTAAAGGCGCCCAGTGAGTCTGTCTGATAATCACCATCCACCAAGGGGTACTGCCTCACCCCAGGCTATTCTTCCTCCCCAGGGATGGTTCACACAGAGTGCTTAACCAAGTGGCTGTCCAAGGGCCTGACATTGGTTCAGGACAACTCCAAAAGCCTAGCTCCACCCCAGAGAAGAACCTCGCTCCAGCAAACCCCACCTCCACCACGCGCCTTTGCTGAGCTCTTCCTGGAGGCTCTGACAGGGAAACTCCTGACGCGACGATGTTCTGTCTCAAAGTCTGTTTCATGGGAAGCTTGGCCTAGGACAGAGGAAAGCGGAGTGTTGCTGGCTAGCCCTGCCGCAGGGGGCCTGGGTGAGTTGGGAGCGGGGTTGGGGGTGGGGGTCCTTTCTTCTGCCCTAGTGATAAAGGCCCTTCCTCCTGGCCACCACTTTCAGCCTGGGAGCTGCTGAGGTTTCCCCAGCACAGGTTAGGTCTCTGAACTGTTGCCATGAACTGTTGCCACTTGGCCAACTCTAGATGCCTCTCCCCCATCCCTCCCGCACCGCGGAACGAAGGAAATACCCTCTGCGGTTTTAACAAAATTGACTAAGCAATGCAGTTATGAGGAGAGACCCCCTCAACCATGGAGATCACAGCCAAAGGGAAGTAAACACAATTGCACTAAGGGGATTTATGAATAATGACTAATGACTTATGTGACTGACTCATAATCTTCAACTTCTTTCCTCGGTAGAGTAAGTGATTGCATAAGGGGTTGATGGGCAGACAAAGGAACATATTGGTGGAGGTGCTGAGATAGGTATTACTCACGAACACACAAAGTATTATCCTTGTGCTTAGAAGTGATTTAGAATGACCAGTAAGAGATAGGGGTGGTTTGCGCCCTATAGCAAGCATTTTGAAAGCAAGAGCTTTTGAGACATTCAGTTATGACCTTTCTCACCAACCAGAGACACTTTAAAAGAAAACCATATCCTCATTCCCGATAATACCAACTATACCAATAACACCAGTATTTCTTTGAAATATTAAACTCACAATGCACCCCTCTTTTTATTCAGTAGTAATATATTTTCTGATATTTACATAATGATATATACGGGGAGCTGTCAGTAAGAGCTCCGATGAATGCGAGGTAAATATTTAACCACACTTAGCTCATAAGCACTGACCCAAAGGAAAGACACTACATATTCTAGTTCCCCTGAGCACTTTCTTTTGTGGGGCTGGTACTTCCAATGGAAAATAAATCCAAATAGCCTATTATTGGTTTAGAAAACCGATAGGTATCCCAGGACTTGGGACTGAAAATCACTGAACTGTTTTACTTTGCAAGTACCTCTCAGATTGAATGTATGTTTTAACAATTAATTTTTCCCATGTTTGTTCAATTTTGAAAAGTCATGTCCGACACCAGAATTTCTTTATCATAAATTCATGAAATTTGTCATTTTTAATTGATTAGTAATATTCTGTTGTGTATATGTACCACATCTTTTTCCTCCATTCATCTGTCTTGGGACAGTTGGGCTGTTTCCATGTCCTTGCAATTATAAGTAGTGCTGCAATAAACATCCGAGCACAGGTGTCCCTTTGTATAAATCCAAGAAGTAATTTCCTTGTTAATTGATTATATAGAACATTTCCCTCTAATTATAATTATTTAATGAAAGGTGATAATCAGAAGTTCATTATGACAATCTATAAGATAATTGGTATCAACAGAGTCACAATGACCTAACCTCTTAGTCTAACTCCCCATGGTAAGTAAACGATGGGTGGCAGAAATCTGGGTTCTATTATTCAAGCAACCTAACCAATAACTGTCCATGTGTGACTCCTGCCCCAAAAGCGAATGTTTTGCATGTGCAAGTAAATATATCTTCCACATTTTAGCAGCAATTTCATTTGGTGTCATGAGTTTCTGTGTGTAAATCAGAAAGGAATGGCATGTACCATCCATCAGTGCCAATGTGCTTTGTACAGAATTGGAAACCGTTGGGCCCTGGCCTCATGAAGAAGCGATGCCATAGATTGTCTGGCTTGCTGGTGAGACTGTTGCAATTTGCTGGCATGCCTGAGGAGTTTCTAACCAATGTGCAAAGCCTCCCTATTTATGGACAAGATGGCTTTATCATGCAGTAGCAGGGAGATCTGGCTAAGAGGAAGGCCAAAGCTTCCATTCAAACTGCCTAGCTCCGCACTACAAAGCTGAGCCAGATTGTGGAATTAGAGCCTTTTTTTTATTCTAAATAACATTCCACTTTGGTGAGAGGAGACTGGGAACTCTGCACACTCTGAGTGAGATGACATTTTAATTAGTTTTTTTTGGGGGGGAATGAGTGAAGGTATGTACAGAGGGACCGCCAAAGAGTTTGGGGGTGCTCTAAATATACTTCTAAAGTAGTGAAAATATGTGATGTTAAAATAGAGTGTTTTGAGTTCCTCTGTTGCTGGCTTGCCTGGATTCATCAATGCTAATAGGCGAGGATTATTCAGTTTAGAAATGCATCCAACGCTGTGTTCAAAGACCATCACATCAGATAGCATATGCAGGGTGCTGCCATTTTGGAAGTCACTGAATATGAATACCTTGATGAATGGTTTTGGAACTATGCAAATGTGGCGCAGAATGCTTTCTGTGACTATCAGCAGAGCCCTCATTATGTTGCTTCCTCTCTCTGTGTATTAGTTTTCTGAGAAACCCTCATGGTTACTCAGACTCTATGTATTTAGTATGGGTTTAGGATGGCTTCCAGCTAACAGAACTGTCATGCTCTGTGCTTGAAAGAAACTCCTAGGTTCCTTCTTTACTTATTTATGTGATCATTGGAGAGCAACCTGCTTTATTCTGATCTCAGAATTCAGTTAGAGAGCATCGCAGAGACACCAGGGACAAAGCTCCTTTTTTATTTTCTCAGTTTCAGCAGAGGGGGCGAGAAACTGTGATTTACTGAAGGGCATGCTGCCGTGGGAGTGGAGGAAGCTGCTTTAGCAGGAGTGATGGCTTGGTCTCTGTGCACGATCACTTTAGTATCTGGGCCATGGTTCTACTCTTTGCAGTGATAGACACAAGGGCATGGGAAGAAAGGAATTCCCTTTTACTGATTATTCCATGTAGCAGACATCATGCAAATACTTTAATATATTATATTCTTTGGTCTCCCCAACAACCTAAAAGGTAGATATTAATATTCTTCCTATTTTATAGAAGAGGAAGCAGGGCTCAGAGAGAATCTGAACACTTCCAGTAGTACCCAGACAAACCCTAAGAGTCAGAGAAGGTGCCACTGGAACCTTCTAGGAAGTGAGAGGGCAAATACTTGGCTCCAAATTTCAGTCAAATCTGCTTTGCCTTTGCATAGCTTAAGTGCTGTGTAACTGAGATTCTGCTACTATAAAGACCATTGAAAATGCTCTGTAATCTCAAAGATCTTGTCTGCATCCTGCATTCCATGCAATACAATTATGGAAATAAAGACATGAGAATACTAAAAGCTGGGCGTCTGCTGGGCCCTCTTGTTAGAGACCACCAGTGTCTCACGTGAGTTTGCAAAGTCCCATGTTGTGCTTGCTCTTGCTATTGAAATAGCCATTCCTGAACTTTCCAGGAAAATTGGCACAGAAAGCCAGGATGATCTCAACAAGACCAGGGCAAAATGTACATGTAGACTGGCCAAGTAACTTTGTGCCTTACACTCAGTTACCCTGGACAAAGCAAAGCGGAAGTTGAGAGTGAGAGCAGGATTGTCACCTGTTCTCTTAGGCCCTGAAGGCAGAGGTGATCTATTAGGTTTGTGCCACTTAGCCAGTGCCTGGACCATCTCCAGTTCTCTAGCTAATTAGGCAGGCCCTACTGGCCTGTGGAAGTTTCCAATACTGCATACTGTCATAAATATGAGTAAAGCATCCCATTTTGGCTGTGAAATCACTTGAAATTACAGTTTGGTTTCATTTTAACACTCCTCACCATCCATCTCTGTCCAAGTTTATTCCTAAAGTCAATGTAAAAAGAAAAACCCATAAAAGGATGAGATGCAAAGCTACCCAATCAACTTGAAAATGCTTTCTGCATCAATAGCGCTTTTTCTGGAAAGAAATTACTTAAACAGACTCATTATAACCCAATGTTACAAGTCAGGCTTTGCAACAAAGCTGGGAATGAGCCCCAGAGCCCCCCAACTGCATTCATTTCTCTGAGCCAGTGTACACCCTGCCATGTGATCTCCAAGTCCACCAAGGCCCAGTATTCTTGAACCTCCCCCTGCTCCCAAGTCCTACACCGCGAGTCAAAGTGGGATGTATGAGTCTCCTCACTGGGCTTTGCAAACAATTCCTTGGTGTTTCAGTCTCCAGAACAGTCATAGTGGATATTCTCTTATTTCCCCAACAAATCATTATGGTGAGGAGACACTTGGTGAGGCGATATGTTCACTGTATCTTGATGGTGACGATAGTTTCATACGTACATATCAAAACTCATTAGATCATATCAGTGAACTATGGGCCACTTACTGCATGTCAATTATACCTCAATGGATCTATCAAGATGTTTCTTAGATGCATCTCCTGTGCCAGGCACCATAGGTGATGCTTGGAGTTCAGAGGTAAATAAGGCCTCGTAGTCTCCATCCTGTGTGTTGAACCATATGAAATGACTTGTAAATTTGAATGACCTGATGTAAGAACAATGACATGTGGTTGTACAGTCACCCGTGCTGTGGGATGTGGCTACTAACACTTTTATAAATTAGAAAAAAACTGGGGCTCACACAGGTTAGGCAGCTTGCGAGAGAATCCTTCCTCTGAAATCCCCAAGCCTTGGCCACCCTTTACCAGGATTGTTGTCAGGCCTGAGTATAATGACAAGACCAGCTCATTCGGGGCTGAACACATGTGGGCTAGAAGCATTAACTCTGGCTGTGAGATTCCTGTGGTTTCTGTGTTCCAGGCAGCCCTCAAAGACACTATTCTTTTTTTAAAATTTTTTCTTTGATATTTTAAAAATTGATTGCACACACCCACATATTTTACATCATTGTCTACCCCGAGGTTCTCCCACCACCTTGTCAGCCATGAACCTTAATCTCTTGTGCCCACCCTCCCATTTTATCCCCTCCCCCTCCCTTGCTCTGTGCTTCAGTTCCACTGACAGTTTGTTAGATTTACGTTTAACTTGTCTTTTGTTTGTTTTGCTTAGAGCCTGTGTTTAGATCAAAAGATGCTATTCTTGAGGCCACTGTAAGGAGCCCTGGTCCCAACAACCTGCCCTACTCCCCACAGCCACGCAGGTCTCTACTGGGCTCATGACGTGCTCGGGATCTGTCCGTGGATCTCAAATAAGTGTCTCCATGTGTCTTGGTGCTTTGTTTTCCACTGAGCCTGCACGGTGGCGTGCGCTGTGTCCCTGACGCAGTCCCCACACATGCTGCCTCTCATCTCATGGTGTCCCCATTAGGCCGCAATTACTTCTACTCGCAACAGGGCGCAGTAACTTTGGGGTTCTGCTCTAGACACTGCCCCCTATAAAACCGAATGCACTTTGCTTTCCTCTGGAAATCATTTCATCGGCAAGCATCAGGAGAAATAACGACCCGTTGTGGTACTGTACTGAGAATGAGACCATTGCAGAGAGAAGTAGGAGACACTGGAACCCTGTGTGCAAGCAGCCAACAGTCCAGGGGAGGGACTGGTATGGGAGAAATAACAATGAAGAATGCTGGGCAGCATCTAATTAAGTGCTCAGTGGCTCGGTACTTATTTGAAGAGACAGAGTTCAGCAGACAGAAAGCAGGTGAATTGGAATCAATATTCACATCCAAGGCGCTTGATGAGAACATTCACTCCTCCAGCCTGCAGCGGAATGGCCTGCCTGGGTATCACCAGAGCCAGCAGCAACCTAGCCCAGTGGGCAAAGCAGCACGGGGCCCAAGCCAGCCGCCGTGATTCTCAGCCATACCAGCCATACCAGCAAGTCCCTGTCAGGACTTCCTCTTAATTGCTTCTCACTATTAATCCCACGCTTTTCCTTCATAATGCTGAACACAACCTAACTTGGTCACATGTATTTATTAGTTTTATTTCTTGTCCGTCTCTCCTGCTGGCTCATCAGCTCTTTGACAGAGGGAATTCATTTGTCTTCATGGCTGCACCGCAGGGCACACATATTACTACCTCGGGAATGTTCTCTTGGACAAACGAGGGAACTATCGTCTAGTAGTGTTGGGACAGATTCAGAATTTAAGGTAGAAAAGTAGCACCCTGTTAACGTAGGAATAGATGAAGGGGGTGGGGGCTCTGGGTTAAATTCTGCCCTGCTCCCACCACCATCCTCCAACCCCCCACTGCACAGTTGGTTTGTCGAAGCCTGAACTATCCTCCAATAGCTCAGCATGTGGTCGGATGTGCAGGCAGAGTAGTCGTAGCTGTAACTCCTTGTCATGGGGTCCGCTGGGCATAGGGCTGGTGCCCTAATAAACAGGGCCAGTTTGGACTTTGCAATGCCTTGTGAAGCTGAAAGTGGAGGTTGGAGTGACTCCCAGCACCAGCCTAAGCTGAGAGAGAGGCAAAGATGAGAGCTCTCCCTCAGGGCCCTCAGAAGACACTGACTTCGACACATTGGTCCAGACACCTAGCTTTTAGAAGTGTGAATTGTTTCTATTGTTTAAGCTGCCCGGCTTGTGCTACGCTGTTTTGGCCACCTGCGCAAGTTAGTAAGCAAGGAGTAAGCTAGGGCTGATGGGGAGCGAAAAGGCTCACGGGTGCCCTTGTTAGTGTTCCATCCCAGCCTCTTCCACCTCCACCTACCCCCCAGTCTGGTGCTCTGAAGGCCTAGCTTCCCTCTGGCAGGACCCTGGTCAAGCCTTTGTGAAGAAGTCAGTGACCCATAGGAGAGGAAAGTACACTTCCTATTTCTTCTCCTTGTGAACTTTGACATCCAGACCATAGATGGTTCGTAATGTGTGCAATATCCTCTCAGAGATCATCATCAGACTACCCGTCCATGGTGTCGCAAAGACCATTTGTTGCTGTGAGCTCTCTCAGCTCTTCGTGTGCAGTTAAACATCAGAGTCTCACAACACTAGGGTCCTCACACATGACATATTGGTGGCCTCGCTTGATGGAACGAATTGGAAGTAGGGCATTTCAAGGAAAGACTCTTTCTTGATCTTTGCAGTATCTGCAGATAATGTTCCTTTCCTCATGGGTGGGGTTGGTGTTTGACTTCTTTAGGGGCCCAACAAACTCTCCCCTAAAGGTCCAGACAGTCTATAACTTAGACTTTGAAGCCCATCTGTGTGGCAGCTACTGCGCTGTGCTGAGCATGGCCACGGAGCAGACACAAATGAGTGACTGTGGCTGCATGTTTTTCCTTAAAGCTTTCTCTTCAAAATAGTAGAATAAAATCTCATTTAACAACCAGGCAGTAGCAAGATTTGCCCTGTGGGCTGTACTTTGCCGATGCCTGGACTGTAGCATCGAAGGATAGGAGTGTTGCTGCCTGTGGAAACCGTACTTCTGTTCCCAACACTTTGGTGTCCGGATCTTTTCTGGGAAATGTCATTTCAGGACCCACATTCTTTCACATCACCGTCCTGAAGCAGAAAAAAGAGTCAATCTGTCTCATTTCTCAGAGGGTTCCATGTTGCTAACATGGCACTAACGTGACGCCAACCTGCGACCCTTTCGTTCCTTTCCCTAGACTATGCAGCTCATACATTTTGTGGTAAAGGACCAAGGGGAAATTGCCCTACAGAGTGCCTCTTTCGGTGGTGAAATGGCATTGATAGAAGAGGTGCAAGCTCTCCTTCTGGAGCCTTGGGTTTTTGTCCCTGACAAGCCTGGTGACCTTTCACAAGTCCTTTCGTCTCTCTGCTGTGACAATTCCTTCCCGACCTCCTTTACAGGACTGTCATAAGAAGAAATGAAAAAGACCAAGAGATGTGAAAGTATCTTGTCGGAAGCTAAACTGAAGCTAAACTCAGCTTTATTGCAGAAGGGTTATTGCCACAGAGCTGTTTCTCCAAGGGAGCCGGGGTGGGGGGATGGGGTGGTTTGCCGCATAGATAGAAGGGACCCCGTTGAACCCTCACCATGCACAGGGGCCAGAACAGGAGGGCAGTTTCCAGCCTTCCCATCTGACTGGTGGGCAGTTACCTCATTTATATCTAAATTGATTCCTTTCACTTTGAGTCATTTCCCAGCAAGTTTATTGAAAAGAGCAGGTGCTCATTATTGAATTCCCTTGTTTGTTTTTCCCCCAATCAATTAAATCAGTAGGAACAGTCAGAATTCACTGACAGTAAAGCAAGTTATTTATTCATCTGTTGTTATCTATTGCATCTAGCATTGCTAGGCTTCGTTTCCATGTACTAGAAACACTGAGGCCTTTCAAAGTTGGCTTTTACAACAAAAGATGGTGCGTGAAGCATGGACATGTGTTGAGGTGCGGGGCTGTTCTCCCAATTATGTGGTCATATAAATAAATGGGAAATCAATACAATTTGATGAAGTAAGAAAAATAGTATCAGGGCTATGGACAGAAGCAAAGGGGAGCAGCTCTCTGTTGACAAGTTTATATGTCAGCGTTTTTAAAAAAATGCATCATAACTTAGAGAACCTGAACTTGGATCAAGAAGCCAGATGTTCATTAATCCTCGGGACTTCCTTGTTTGGGCTTAATGGGGTGGGTGGTTTGGGAGCTTTAGGGAACTTGATGTGTTCAGTTCTGTGTAACCTCAGCTAATTGCTCAGTCACTCTTGATCTGTGCCATTTTATTTGTTGCCTAAAGACGTACTCTGATGTTGTCTAAGACTTCTCTTTGTCACCCCCTGCCTATGAACTAGGAATTCTGTCACCCACAATGCATAATGCCAACTGTGGTTGTCATCACTGATTTGTTGAGGGATATGCCAGGCACTGGGATTACAATATGGGCAAGATTCCTCCCCTTTGTATCCCATAGCATAGAGATAATCTTGTTCATTCCTTCCTTAAGTCAGAGTAGAAGGACTTTGATACTATCAGTATTCAATTGCTGCTTTATGTTTTATAAGCTCCTGATCATTTTAATTTAAAAAGCAGCTTTATGGTTAGAACCAAAGGAGAATCCTTCTATAGTTTACATTTTATTCATGACAAGGCCAGTGTACAAGCAATTACCTAAAACACTACATTTTTCCAAGAGCAATCATAAATATGAAACTAAAAAGAGTTAACAAGCATTCAGTAACTCAACATCTAGTCATCAAATTGAGGAACGACTAATCTGTCATTTGCTAAAGAATTGAATACTGAGGTGGGGGAAAAACGTTGTCTAGAATATCCATCTTTATAGAACTGTCTGAGCTCAATGTTTTAACACAGGCATTTTTCATTAGTGAATCTGGTTGAAGTTCACATTGATTTTCCTTGGTGGGGCTGCAATAATTATGGTCCTGTCGCAGCTATTCCTATTGCTCAATTTGCTAGACATGGTGCTGGCATCTTGTTTTTTTTAAATTTATTTTTATATAAATTTGACATCATTGTAATCCCAGGGATTAACTCCACCACCCTCCCCTTCATTACCCCCCTTCCCTCCTGCCCAAAGTTGTGTGCTTCAGTTTGGTGTTTAGCTTGTTTTTACTTTTCCTCAAGGCTTTTGTTTATCTTTTCACTATATCCCATATATCAGTGAAACCATTTGGCTTCTGTCTTTTTCTTTTTGACTTGTTTCTACTAATATGATTTATTCTAAGTCCATCCATGTTGTCATAACATCATCAAATTTGTCATTTTTAATTGATGAGTAATATTCCATCGTGCATATATACCACTTTTTTTTAATCTAGTCATCTGCTTTGGGGCATTTAGGTTGCTTCCAAGTCCTTGCAATTATAAATTGTGCTGCAGTAAACATCCAAGTACAGGTGTCCCTTTGTACCCACATTGAGGTCTCCTTTGGGTAGATCCCCAAGAGAGCAATTGCTGGTTCAAATGGTAGTTCCATTTTCATTAATTTGAGGGTCCTTCACACTGCTTTCCATAGGCGCTGGACCAGTTTACATTCCCACCAAAAGTGTAGTAGTGTTCCTTTCTCTCCACATCCTCGCCAGCAATTCTTGTTGCCCGTCTACATCAAACTAAAAAGCTTTTGTACAGCAAAAGAAACAACAGAAAAAAACTAAAAGAAGCCCAACCGAATGGGAAAATTTTTTTTTCCCTCCACAAGAGTTATAAGGGTTTAATAACGAAGATCCACAAGGAATTCATACAACTAAACAAAAGCAAAACATAAAGCTCAATCAAAAAATGGGGAGAAGAACTAAAAAGACACTTCTCCAAAGAGGAGATCCAAATGGCCAACAGGCACATGAAAAATTGCTCAATGTCACTAGCAATAAGGGAAATGCAAATCAAAACCACAATGAGATACCACCTTACCCTTACACTAGTAAGAATGGTGCTGGCATCTTGTTATCTTCTATTTCAAAGTACTGCCAGTCAGCCCCCACCCCTTCCAGAGGGCTCTGTTGAAATGATCATTGAAGGAGAAAATCTGCTAAAATTTCTTCATGAATTTGATGACTGTATGGAAAACACCAGAAATGGCAGTGTATCCAGACTTCTAATTGAGAATGTCAATTGGATACAATAGTTCTTTTAACAAATCTATTGATTTGCAGTCATTTGAGGAACCACAGTGGGGTACATGTTTTAAATTTTCTCTTGAAGTATTCCAATTTGGGGAAAGATGTAAGAGCAGCTAAATTCTTATTTTTTGCCATGCTGGATCTGGGGGCAGCTTTTCCTTCTGTGGAGCTAACACTGCAGGAGCCATTGGTAACTCAGGAGAGCAATGTATCTGTTTAGACAATTCCTGCATTTTCTCCCAAAGGTTTATTTTCTAATAGGAAACCATTAACACTAACCTGTATTTCTTCCTGTGTCAAAGGTAAAAATGCTATTATCCAGCAAACCTTTTGGAGCTGGAAGTAAATGATTTCTATTAGCTAAATTTTCATCCTGTAAAAGAGTATGAGAAGCAACTGGCATATATGTGGGGTGAGATCCTGAGAATGTCAGCTAAGGCAGCCTCACCCGCAGAACACAATGTTGGACACCCCCTTTTTCCATCCCTAAAAACATGTTGGACATTGGTCTTTTTAAATGAAAGATAGATAGCACCTTTGCCATTTGGGTTCCTTTCTCCCTAAATGACAATATGTAGCTCTGAGGCAACAACTCCAAATTCCTTATACTTTTGCTAACCTGGGCCTTTTCAGTCATCACAGCCCAGCCAACCTCCACCAGCATCCAAACTCCATGCTGTGTGTGGATTATTTCTCTTCTTCAACGTGAAATGAACAGCCCCTAAGCCATTGTGCCGGAAATCTCGCACAAAGTGCAACAGGAGTGTACAGAGAGACATTTTCCACTTCCACTTTTCTTAGTTGTGGTTTATTGTCACAGTTGTTACGTGGACCAAAGTGGGCAGCCTTAAGAGATGGCATTTGCAAAGGTGACCAGATTCTCCATCTGCTTTAGCACTTGTGTCCTTGCTTTGAACACTCAAAGTTATAAGAAATAGAAAATGTGATGAACTTTCCAATGTGCAGTTCTAGTTTTAAAAGAGTGGGGGAATGCTGGCAGAGGACTCTCCCTATCGCCTTACATACATCTGAGCTGAGTGTGAATCCCACAAAACGTTCACCTTTGACTTCGTTCAAAGAGGTCATTGTCTTTGCATTTATGTCTGAAGTATTTACAATCTGTCCATTACATTCAGTTCTGTCCAATTGATGGTATGCAAAGCTTATTGGCTTGATTTGGCAAACAGTTGCTAGAATGCAGATTCCTCTTAGAAGCACAAGCAAGTCACAGTCACCCTTTGAAGTGTACCGGTGCTGACAGGATTCCTACATTCTAACCAGCAGAGATGATAAGCATCTTTACTTTGAATGTTTAACTTCTGGCAAAATGATCGTGGCATGTCCAGTTCACTTGTGCAGCCTTCATTTAAGGGAAAGTCCCTCTATTTCCAGAGCCATAATCTGTGTCAGGATCTTCTTCAGTAGCCATGTCAATAGCATCAGCTGCCAAAATCTCATCCTGTCCAAGAAATGAGCTGTTCCCCATTGAATTCCCCATTGAGGTCCTATCAGATGTTTCTCCACTATTCTTTCTATTCAGAAACTTGTTCACCATCAATATCAACATGGTTTTTAGCCTTTTTTGGAATTTGCCAAAAGAGATGTATCTTTATAGTTGGTTACCGAGAGCTCTCTGTTTTGAGGCTTATTTAGAGTGTGGTCATCTTCCAAATCAGAAGAAATTGAGTTAAGTGACTTGGAATCCGAAAGATAGATGCACTGCAGATTCTCACACAAAAGGATTGATTCTTGAAAACTAATTCAGTATGTTGTTTATAAGCAGGCCATTACCTATCTGGTGGAACTTTAGTACAATCATCATTCTGCCATACATGTTCCCCTTTTTTAGATCAATGCAAATTCCTGGTCAGATTGGAGGTCACACCACCCCATGAAACATTCAACCCATGCACCCTTCAGCTTGCTTCTCCCTCACCAGCATCACCACTAGGAACTCAGTTGCATTTCAGCCACTCTTTTGAATATTAACAAATATTACTCAACTCTTTAGGCAACACTAACTTTCCTCAGAAACAGACTTTGTTGTGATCTGAGTGTGCATGAGGAAGATGTCTTCTGAGGTAAGGATTATTGGAGGCTAGAGTTCCCATGTGGGGGTAAGAGTTGCCAACATTTTAGACCTTGTCTGCTTGGGAAATACAGTTAACTCTGTAATCTCACAAGAGACCTTGAGTCCAGATGGCTCTACTAATGGGCTGGGCTGTGAGGGGCAGGAACAATACCAATTTGTCAAAGAAAAGAGAGTAGCTTAAGCAAACTTTCTAGGGAAAGGGCACAGCTCCAGAAAGCATAGGACATTAAAGAAATGGGTAGACTAGTGTAACAGTGTCCCAAAGAACTGAAAAGACCAGGAGAAATAGGGAGAGAGCAGGAGGAGGAAGGGTTGAGCATAGTTTTCTCACACGATAGACAGCCAGAGCCAAGCTGTGGCTAAAACACAGTCATGAAGTTGAATATTCATGCCTTGACATATGTTCTCGAATATTCAGCCTTTCACATGTATTCATTGAAGGCCCCTGGAACTTGCTAGATTTTTGAAGAGACAGAGGTAAATTAGGGGTCTATGTGCTCAGCAAACTCACAGTCTGCTGAAGGAGGCAAAGGAAGATCTGTCTGATTAAAATGCATCCCTGGACTCTGTAAGGACAGTGTCTAGTCACTTCAGTCACTCTGTTTTCCAAGTTTACTACATAAACTGGTACAAGAGGCCACTGTCGACCAGACAAGACATGGTGGTGGCTCAGAGAAAAAGGGAAATGGAGGACTCCGGAGAAAAATTGAGGAGGTAAACTAGACCACAATGGGTGATGCCTAAGGAGAAAGATTCCAGCGCAATCTTCAGCCCTCTGACTTGGGCAGTGAGGAGAAGGGGGAAGCCAGAACTTTGAGTCAAATACTGAGGCTACAGATTGGGTCCTGTATGGTCCGACATCCTGTACAACAGCAGCAGTTGTCAAAGGAGCTGATTATACTCCCGATCTTTCTACGTCTAGCTTTGTTTTGGCCCTAAGATGTCTCCTGGTGTGTTGTACAGATCCCAAGGAAGAAAAATTTGGCTTGTTTTTAAAGAATGAGTGGAAAGAGAATGGTCTGCAGTCCAACGTGGTGAGCATTAAACCGGGCGAGTGTGCAGTCAGTTTGGTCTAGTCCCTCAGTCTTCAGGAATCCCGATGCTTGGGGTTTCTAAAGGGATGAAAGAGAAAATATACTTGGGGATATTTCATCTAAATGCCAGTTCTAAATCTCAGCTCACAGATGTGAGTATAGGGTTTGCCTTTCATCTCCAAAGCCCTACCTCATCCATGACTCCTTGAAATATCAAGATTGTTGCTCTCTCACAGGCTGCTTTTTAACACTGTTATGGCAATTAAGTTCAGGCAGAAGGGAGCCGATTCCCCAAACATTATATCAGGTAGCAGGATGAAAAATGAGCAAATTACCACAGGAAAGTGCTTCTGTCTAGAATTTCTTCTTGATGATATCCTGAAAGATGTAAGTTTGAGCTTTTGTTAGCTGAAACTATTTGGCCAGAGCACAAGACTTGAATTTGTGTGGATGTGAGGCAGCGGAGTTTTGTTGGTTTTGGTTTTAGTCTAGAGGGTTTATTTTTTCCTTTTGTTAATTAATGAAATTGGTCCAGAGGTTTTGGTTAACAGAATCCAGCTGGGAAACTTCATACAAATGCAGGCAGCCTCCATAAGGACATCGTGTGCAAGGAGCACTGGGCTGGGGGTCAGAGTTCGCCATCCTAGTTTTCTCTCTGCTGGAAATGAGTTGTCCAAGCCCAAGCGAGGTCCTGCCCTCGGATGCATCTTCACTTCTCCTGCTATCGAATCAGGAAGCTGGACTCCTTTGGCTTCTGTCCCTTTCAGTTCTGCTGTTCTAGGAACATGAACCCAACTTCGCTGTGACCTAACTACTATGAACTACTATGAAGTGAGCTGAGAGTAAATAACCACTCTTGTCAACAGCTTTGCTGCAGAGCCTTTGAAATGGCAGTAGCTGATAGGTGAAAACGTAATTAAAGCAGCTTATTATTTTCATTAATCATGTGCCTATACTAGAAATTCATCTGCTGCTTTTCTCCCAAAGGAGCTGGCCAAAGGAGCCAAATTGCAGTTCTGAGAAGCGAAGAGCTCTGTGTTCTTTTAAGAGAACACCAATTTGCCTTATTTTAGATAAGAGTGGTGGCTCGGGGACTTCTGTTAGTACAGAAAGTGGCTGCTGTCTGGGACAAAAGTCATGGAAGGTTCCCATACTGAGAGTTGAACATTTTTCTTCCCCACCACTATTCCCAAATGATCTTTTGCCATGCCCCGAATAAAAAGAGTACCCCCATAATGCACTGGGTAACTGGGACAGCTTCTCCAATGGCAATGGCAGTCTTTCCAAGCCTCATAAAGAAAGGAGCTGAGGTAGCTAACACCACTGCAGTTTGGCCCAGGATTGTGGGTGCTAATAGCCTCCAGTAGAGCTGTGTGGGAGCACATGTCACCTTTGGACACTGAGTTTCTCTGTCGCAGTCAGCTCAGCTGATGGGTCGACCCAGCTGAGCCATGTACTCCTGTGAACAGAGGTGGGACACTAGCTACGTGGGGTGGGTGATGTTGATTGATGGGTGGCTTCAGATGTTGGTCTCCCATCGACGTGGCACCCTTTCATGACAGGCCATGCTCTCTCTGAATATTCCACCAGCACCTCTAGAACCACAAGATGACTCCTTTGGTCAGTTTGGAAAGTCAGCTGAGAGGATATCCCAAGAGAGTGTTCTGGTCTACCCCTGCTCCATTGTGTAGCTGGAGAAACCAGGGCCTAGAGCCTAAACGTTGAGCAAGGGACAGACCTCAGCTCATAGTAAAGTCACAGCAAATTCAAACTCAACATCACATTTTCTCTGATGAATCATCAACTATGGCTTCTTTCTGCACTGGGCCTTCTCAGCTGGGGGCCGCGCTGGCTCCCGGCCACACCGAGGGGTGTTTGGGAAGGGGTGCCGACATGCTGGGCAGCCAGAGTAACTCGGGGCAGGAGCACTACGATGCTTGCACCCAGGGACTGAAGTGCATTAGCCAATTGATCCACATTACCAAAGTGCCAGAGGGTTCCATTAAGAACCACTGCGGGCCACACTAGGCTGTGTCCACTAGAAAGATACAGGGCGATACAGGTTTATGGCTTCACCTTCTCCTCCATCTCCTTCTCAGAGAAGGCCCCACAGGGTGTGGGGGTGGGGGTCAGGATGAGAGGCTGCAGATGGTGACATTGTAGGCTCAGTTCTTGTCCCTGCTCTCCTATTACCTCGTGTGCCACCCCACAAGCCTTCCTCCCTGGACTCAGATTACCTCATCTCCACACAAGCACGAGTGCTTTTGCTGCGATGGTCGTCAAGGACTCCAGTTCAGCCTTCTAGGCCGCCTTCTGGAGTTGGTTCAGAGCCCACCTGGACAGCAGTTTGTTAAGACCTAGATTCCCAGACCACCCCCGCCTGCGTTAGAAAGGCAAGACATTGAGGTCTATGTCGTGCCCTCGCCCCCGCATTCCAGACGCTTAATCAATTCGAGAAGCAGGTTGCCTGAGTTCCAGCTGGAGGAGCGCCCCTTGTCAACAGGCACCCCCGGGAATCAGGAGGCCATTCCCGCCCGGAGCCACGGCAACACCAGTGTGACGAGGCCTGGCCCCGCTGAATCCCTTCGTGGGCACCCTGCCATCTCTCCGGGCCTCCAACCAGGGAGGGGGTGTCAGCGCGCGGCTGACTCTGGCAGAGCCCGAGGGTCTCCGAGGCAGCAGTCTGATGCTTGGGGATTGCGGGGTTTCCATCTCTGACAACTGAAAGGACACAGCCTACGCCCGTCACAGCTGCCCACCCAACAGCTGCCTGCGCGAGCAGCTGCCCCTGACAGGCCTGGAAACTTAGTCTCCACACTCTCAGCGCTGCTAACGACACAACTTTGTAAAGCGATGATTTCTTCTTCTAGCTGTGGGCATGTTAGGGGTCTCCTTGTGGGCAGCACTGCAGTAAGGGGCCCACCAAGTCGCCCTTAGACCACCATCATCGGCCACTGTGCTCCTTCCTCTTTCTTCTTACTCCTCCCCACGCC
>PVHY01025808.1:0-17978 GCA_004024945.1 Uropsilus gracilis
GCAGCACTATTTATAATTGCAAGGACATGGAAACAACCCAAATGCCCCAGAACAGATGAGTGGATGAAAAAGATGTGGTATATATACACAATGGAGTATTACTCATCAATTAAAAATGACAAATTTGATGAATTTATGGAAACCTGGATGTACCTAGAAGAAATCATTCTAGCAGAAACGAGCCAGATAGAAAGGGACAAAAACCAAATGGTTTCACTAACATATGGTCAAACAAATGAAACTGCACAAGGGGAGAATGGGGACCAGCTGGAGCGGGTGAGAAGGGGAGGTGGTGGGTGACCCCCAGGGACTGAAATGATGTGAAATATATATAAATAAATTTTTAAAAATTTAAAAAAAAAGAGGAAGTGGCATTATATTTGATCTAAATGTAGAAGAATATAAAAAAAATAAAGGTCAGATGTGATTATTAAAAAGTAACATTACCCATTATATATTTCAAGCTCTTCGCAGCATATGAAACATTAAATTAATTGATATATTATGAATAAGTATTATTTTTTTCAAGAATACAAATGACTTCTAGTTCCCACAGGGTCTAGCAGAGTCATGATCCAGTATCTATACATAGTATAAATATTGAAGGAAATCCTATCAGAGCCAAAATTATATGTTTATGTATACTTGACTCTCAAAAATAATTTAAAAACCAAGAATCAGTGAAATTGTTATCAAGAAACATAACTCACAAAAAGATGCTCTAATTCACATACGTGCAGCTAATTCATTACTATGTTAGACATTACTTTTAGTTACTTGATGACAACCCTCTGCTATTTCCTCTATTTTTTTCCAGTTCTATTCTAATATTCCAACATTAGTTTCTGAAAAATCTCTTTTCCCACAAATGCTTTTGAAGAGCTTGTGAGTTCATGGTAGCTTCATTTAACCAAGACAATATGGGCTACCCTACTTAGATATCCCCTTCCGATGCACATGTATTTTATGAGTATATACATACATATATATATATATATATATATATATATATTATAAGCATGTGTTCATCCAGTTTTATTCCCAAATGTACAGAGGAGGAAGAGGGAAAATTAATTAAGAGTTGGAATGCTTAGTGGTAATGAGATCAGACTTTGGGTAGACACTTCAGCTCTACAAACTATTAGCTATGGGAACTCATAACTAAGTTCTATATGCTTCACTTCCTTATCTCCAATTGTAATAATAATAATAATATCATGTGGGACTCACTGGAATAAAGGGGTCCAAAGTGCTGGAACTGTTAGAGCTCAATGAATATTAGCATTTTTAAAATGTGTTAAAAGTTTAAAGAAAATATATCCTGGAATTTAAAAAAATGTGAAAACAGGACCTTTTAAGAAACAACATAGCCGTTGCTTGCTTCAGGAAAGGAGTGAAGAAAGCACAAGCCACCAATTTTCCTATCTCCAAGTCTGCTTTGCCAAAGATACCGTAAACATTTAATCACTTTTCCTCACATCAGGTTATGCTATTTATAACTTTATGCTTCCATAAAATTATATAAAGTCTTTAGCAACCTACTTCAACATACAAAATATAAATAATTTTAGATGGGATTTTCTTTACTATGTCTAAAAAATAAGTTACACGTCAATTCCACTAAGCCAGAGAACCATAAACCACAACTTCTCAAAACCCCTAGTTCCTTTCTGTGGTAGATTGTGTTACTGTCTTCAGTGATTCACTAGCCCTTCCCTGTAGGTGGATCACATGCCCACGCTACCATAAGTGCCTCTGTGGAGCCACAGTATACGTCCCCAACCAACTGCCAATTTGGCAATGGGACTGGCCTTGGCCAACCATAAGTGAGCAGCAATGCAGACCAGGCTCTTGAAGCGTTCTGTCTAAAGTATTTCCATCAGTTTCTCTCCTTTTGCTCTCTGCCAGGAGAATGATCTTCCCCAGATGGGAGATTTCCTTCTGCCTGGACTTTGAAATACAGATGATATGTGGGTCAGGAACAGAGGCACTGATGGCATATAGCTGGCATGTTATGTGAGCAAGAAGTAAACCTTTGTTATTGTAAGCCAATAACATTTTGGAGTTGGTACTTTGGAACTGTAGTGGTAACTAGCAAAAGTCAAAGGATGCACCATCAATTATCTTGCTTGCATTTATTTATTCAACTTGAGACATACTTACTGAGTATATTACAATGTGCTTTGTTGAGTGGTAGGGTCACAGTTATTAATAAGTCAGAAACAAGGCCTGCTCTTATGGAGTTTATAGCTACACGTTAGCATATGTGTCTCTCTCCTTAACCTTTATGTCTTTATCCCTATAAATTCTAGTAACTGCAAATTAAGCAGTATGTGATTCCTTCATTTCAACACTAATTTGAGTCTACTTAAGATCTGAATCAGAGAAACAGCTAAAGGAAATTTAAGGAAAATCAAGGAATTCTTGATAAATAGATTGGGTCTCAAATATTAAATTTGTGTTATGACCTTAAAGAAAACTGCTTTATTATGCAGGCAGCAGAGACAATGGTGAAGGTCACTATGTTGGGGTCATCTGCTTTATCACAATTCACATTTCAATAGCAATAAATGCAGAGCCCTGCTCAATCCTTGTTGTCAGCACCAAACTGGAAATAGAAAAGGCTAAGACTAAAATTAGCCCTAACAAGTCAATAGCAGGGCATCAGTGTGTCTTAATGTGGTGGAGAGAAAAGGAATGGATTGTGTTTTACTCTGACTTAAGAGTAAACACTGAGAGTTCACTGGTCTTCTCTGGTATTAAAGGACCAAAGATTTCATGGCAATCTAAGCCACCTAATTCAATTCTTTAGAATAAATGTAACACTGATAATAAGCTATTCTCATATTCACCACAGAAATTCCAAAATATTCATTTTTGTTAGCTAGCTTCTGTCTAGCTTTCTTATAATCCCAGTAGTTTCTCAGTCTGTTTTTATATTTTCTTAAAAAGGAGGTTAGACCATGAAACCCATCAAGCTCTGCTAAAGCACTGCATACTGTCTCAGGTTTTGATAATTACAAAAGGGCAAAACCCACTGAACTTTTCAAGAATTCTTAGGCAAGCCATCTTTCTAGGCTGAAGGTTAAATGCTTTAAGTCCCTTCCACTTGGATAGTGCTGATTTTTATCTGAGAATAAGATATGACTCTTCCGGATCAGGCATTATATAAATCCTCGGTACTATTTTCGTAATTCTAAAAAGATCATAGTTAAACCACGAGGAACGACAGTAAAAGGCATGCAGTCACAGTGAATATACAAGAGATCTGGTAGGTAGATCATGTAACCTTCTCATCTGGTCTGAAGGGATACCTTGATTCACAGGTGTGGCCACCATTTCACAAGATGTGCATTTCATTGTTGCCAAACTCACAAACCATTTTCACATGTTCCTCTCTCCTTGCGTAGTTTGACTAAATCTGGAAGAATATGTGTATTTCATCTTCTTTGGAGGGGCAAATCTCGAACTGGATAAATCTAGACTATTTTCTATAGTTTGAGGTCCCTCTGTGAAATTAAAGGTTCTGCCTCTAAGGACTGAATTCTTGCTGTGCTTATATTTATAGACTTCTGACCTGATGCTTTAGGGGTAGAAAGAAGGTTTTAGAGGGACTATAAAAACCCACATTCTTCAGCAAAGAAACTTGTGAGAGGATGAAAGTGCTTGAGACAGTTCTTTTCCCTTATATTCTGTCCTCTTTGTCTCACTGCCAATCTGCCTTCTGTTAGGTCCTCAGCAAAAGTCTCTCTCCCAGCAATTACTCTTGATTTGTTCCTAGAAACTGTAATTGGGTTCTTTCTCAGACATTATTTGATGTGACTCCTTCATCTATAACCTTTTGATTGCTGTCTATAACCTGCAGAAGTGTTTCTCTTCTGAAGCATTCCCATAAGTGAAGCATTCCCTTGGGGGTGTACAAAATGATTTTTTTAATTGGTGGGAGGGGAATTTCAAAGGAACATCTTTTATTTATTTATTTAAAAAAACCCTTTATTTCAAAAATGTGAGTTAAACTTGATCGAAAGTTTAAATAAATAATAAAAGGTATGCAGACATGGAAAAGCTAGAAAAGGTTACACAAACAACTGATTGGGTAATTTACATGGTAAAATCAAAAAATTTTAGAAGCATATTCAGTGAACCTAATCTGTTTACCACCCTGTCTATTTTAGCTATTCTCCTCAAGACCATCGATGAATTATTCATCCCAATTTCCCCAAACCTAAAAATGTCATGTTTTGTGTACCTTCATGCTATTTGCATATTCATTTTTTTCTAGCTGAAATATAAATTTCCTTTTTTTGAATTTTCTTCTTTATGAATGTCCCTCTCAAAATTATTTTTACCTTGTTAATATCATCCCTCCACCCATTCCTCATCATTCATCCATCCATCCAATCATCCATCCAAGCATTCAACCATTCATCCATCCGTCCGTCCATCCATCCATCCTGTCAACCTCCCTTAAAAAAGCCTATTAAAAATGTGATTTTGCTACTTTACTACCCCTCCCACCCCCCAACTAACGGGAGTAATTCCTGTGGTCTCTGGTCTCCTTGACTTTTATTCTATGTTTTAGTCACACTGGATTGTGATCTCTTCCTGCAGGGGCTGCTTGTATTCAGTTCATATCCTGCTGTCCAACACAGAGCCTGACACCCAGCAGGTATTCCAGAAGTTAAAATTGTACTGCTGTTCTGGGCTAACTTTTTTCACCTCAGATTTTGTTCATATTTATATCTACTCTTTTCAGTGGAAGTTGGATCTAGGTTTAAGATATGTGGACATAAGAGTGTACCAGTGAAATTTGGTGATGTATCATGTCAACACTACAGTGTTCCTTTCTAGGGACTTCATTTTGCTTAAAGCAATTTTAGGGGGTAGAAGACACTATCTTTTCTTACTTGTAATTAAAAGATAGTAGAAAGGTTTCACTCCTGAAAGGCTCATAATAATGATTAATATGATTCTGACATAATTAAGAGATTTTTACTATATGATGGGAACTATACTAAGCACTTCACATGAATTATCTCCTTTAGAGCTCACTAAAAAGTTCTAATATTATCCTCATTTTATAAATAAGACAACTGTAAATCCAAAAGGTTAAATACAAGGACTTTGATTATGAGGTGGGGCAGCTGGCATTGAACTCAAATGTCCAATTCCTGTAAGAGTGGACAGAGATACTTTAAAGACAAACTAAATTTAATCAATAGGAGGAAAAGGGCAAAATTGTTAAGCTTCAGTACTTTTAAGCAAATAATTCTTGAAGCACCTTCCGAAAGTTTTTAAAAGACAGTAATCCAAAGTCTTTCTTTGAAAGAAAAAGTCTTTCTTTTAACAGAAGTATGCCCTTGGTTTTTACACTTCTGAGATAAAGAAATATACAGGATTAGTAAAGTTATTGGAGGTATGCTAATTTTACTGTTGGACTGAGATTACACTAATTTGTTTCAACTTTTCACCCACTAAAGGTCATATTTAAAAACCTCAAAACAGAATGAAATCTGTAGTTAAAATTAAAATGTGTGATTTTATTATTTCTTCAGATTGGAAATAAATTATCATTTTTGAGATGCAAGGCAACATTAAGTCATTATTTAAATAAAATAGAAAATGGTCTCATGAGTTACCTATTTCTTACATCATAAAAATATTCCAATTATAATCACTACTATATTATTCTTCATTTGGAGCTTCATTTGGTACTATGCTAAATCAAATAAGACCTGGAGATAAATAAATCTGTATGCATTTTAAATGTATTTATAAAATAAAATGTTCTTGAGTTCTTTCTAGGTGCCTTCAGCTGTTTTAAAACTTCAAGTGTATTTATTTTGTCTGTCCAGTTATAGAAAGATATTGAACAAGTCTTAATGTATACTCTTATGTCTGACCCTATGTGAGCTGGTCAAGATGTAATAAAAGAATTAAGACTAGGATAAGGGGAAAAGAGCATTCCAGACAGACTGAACAGCACATGGCTATGGGCACTAGCAAGGAATTATATACTGGGATGATAAACAACAAGTAGAATCTCTGTCCATGGCCTGGAAAACACAGGTCAGAGAGGAGCCTGACATGTAGTGAGATACCCAAGTAAAAACCAGACCTGGAAGTTTGCCTGATACAGACTGTGCTAGCAGCAAAGGAGGGAGCAAACATAAAACAATCTATATCCAATTTATTTTTTGAGCTGCTTGCTACATATATACAGTAGACATTTAATAGTTATTTGATGAAATGCTCCTAAAGCAAGCTCATGATGATTTAAGATGCATTAATTTTAATAAATGCAGATGATTCTCAAATTGTGAACTGATTATATTCTAAAAGTTAATTTGTAAGTCAATTGTTTAGAAAAACTCCTACAAGTATTAAAATATACTCATAAGGGTTTTGAGCCATTTCTTAAGGCTGTGTTCATGGGATCTTCTTTAGGGAAGGAAATCCCAAATGGAAATTTCGACTGTAATTCCCCTTACTGTGCCTCTAAGAGTTGGATCACCAAAGTTTACTAACTAGATACTCTTTCTTTCTAAGGAAGAAAACCAGTAACTGTCTACCTATCTATGATCTATTAAATGAACACACACAGAAATACACTCAAACATACAGACTCAAAATACACACTAAAATACCACTTTCAACAACTAATAGTCTTGTTTACCTAATGTAATCAGCACCACAAAGTGAAAGGCTCCAGCTCTGGGACCCATGAATCTCAGTCACTGCTCATAGTTCCATGGTCAACATACCTCCTATCATTCTTGGAGTCTTTAAAACAGTAACATCTGAGAGTCAGGCAAAAGAGTAAATGCTTAGGTGATCCAAAGGAAAATCAGAAAAAGACCCCCACCTGAGAGAATCAAAGGTATGGAGGAAGGCTTCATAGATATATTTCAACTGAATCTAAAGTCTAAATGCCTGTTTCATTGATGGTTAAGAAAGTCAGGGCTTTGAAAAGGTTGTACAATAGTCAAAAGTATGACATTTGGAGGAACAGCCAATATTTCGGTGGGACTATAGCAGAGGAAGAGATATGGCAGGGAGAGAAAGGAGGGATCAAATTAGGAAGAGCCTTCTAAACAATGCCAAGAGCTTGGACTTTATCACTGAGAAGAGTGTCATGGTAGGATGGAACTCCCCCAGATTATGGACATTTCAGGCACAGGCAGAAACATTTAATGACGTGCTTGTTGAATTACAGTGAAGCCAGAACTCATGCTCTGAAGAAGTTCAGATCTTAAACCTTTATACAACAAGCACTGTATCTTGAAACCCAAGAACTACAAGAAAATCCAAAGACTTTCTCATGATGGTAGAAGTTAAATTAAAACACAATCATCAGGTGCTTTTAATGTTCAAAAAGATCTAGTTGTATATATAAATTCCTCCCCCCCCCCCTTTTTTTTTTGAGCCTAGGTCTCACTATGTTGCCCAGGGTGGTCCTGATCCTGCAGACTCAAGTGATCCCCAGGCTCAGCCTAGCTAAATTCCCTTAATTCTTAACCATACCTATATACAGACAAGTTGGAAAGTCAGGTAAATTTTTGGAGATAAAGAGTACTCTAGAACTGAGACTCTGTTGTTTGTGCCTTTTATCTGCTTTTAAGTAATTTCTGCTACTACAAATTAATCTATTATCTATTTAACAGAAGTGAATGTATATATGCTCATAATGTAGCACACATTTTAGGAAAAGACAGTGTTGTAAAAAGGGAAATATTCTAACTTTACTTTGAAACTATTTCTGTAAACTCTAAGTATTTGTAAAACCTCTGAGAGAGTGAGCATATATACATAATGTATGACTATTTCAAGGAAGCCCAGGAAGCAAGAGTCTTATCAGCACACAACTGGTGTCCACACAGGATAGATACATTCAGTATTCAGTTCACTAAGACCAGTTTTGATCTTGGAGGTACTATGCAGGATGAGATGGCCAGAGAATAGAAATTTTGCCATTTATTCACACACACATTTATTCACAATCATTATCCATATAGTATTACATTCTCTTATAATATTCAAAAAAAAGAATTACAGTAAAACTAAAGACATGAGCAAAAGAAGCATCAAGGATCATTTTACTTCACAACTTAAGTATAAATGTAGCAGAATTCTTGGTCAGTAATGAAATGAAAGGATGCCATAATAATTTTGACAGTAAAAATAGTATCTGTTATATTCAACAGAAAATTAGCTGCTTCTTACAGAGGCTCTTAAAACTCCTCAACTAGACAAGTATTTAAATCACTTACATAATATTTAATTTGGCTGTTCTTCCTACTAAGCTCATTTGACAACTCTCTAGTCTTGGGTTAGCACTGAATTCTCACCATTTGTGGGACTCAAAGGGTATAGTATAAAGAAAATGAAACTAAGCTCTGATTTATCAGTAAGAATAAATAAAATTAGAATACACTAAGATATTACTCATCTATTCCTTATAATCTGAGGGAGAAAATTCTTGTTGGAGATAAAGTGACTAGTACCAATCAATATATATGAATGTCAACTACAAAGGCAGAATATTAATTGACAAATCTCTTGGGTTGATCAAAACAGTGTCTGTTCTCTGTTAGTGAAGTTACATATATTTCCACATAAAGATAAACTTTTGGAAAACAAGTGTTTTTCAATGGACTACAAAATATATCTCAATCCCTTTGTGATCTGCACAGGGCTAAACACGAGCATGAAATAAAAGCACTTATACAGAAAATGAATCTCTCTTTTGTACCTCATTGATGAAGTCCCCGATGTCCCCAGGGTGTGGAGCTGCTGATCTAACAGGGTACTGTGGCTCCGCATGAATGGGTCTCTCATCCAGTCGCCGGATTCCCACAGGCTTGATGGCATCAGGCTCCACGGTATCAGGCTGCTGAAGCTGGCTCAAGTCATAGTCCTGAGAAAGACAAAATCAAAACCCCATGGTAGATGGGCATAAAGCTGGAAAATTACAACCTTTGTTTTTAAACACATACCCAGAATGCATAGAAATGAATGAAATTTAACATAATGGAAAAGTTGCCACTATGAGTTTTACATGTTATGATTAAATATTTCTTTCACACTGTGATTTCTTCTGTGTTTTTCATTTCTACAGTCTGTGCTCCATCTGCTTTCCTATGTTCCTCATCAGTTTCCAATGGAAAATAGCAGTGAGATGAGGTCCCATTATAAAATGACTAAAATACCAACTAGAAAATAGAGTTGTACCATAAAAGCAAAAGGAATACTTAACGTGGATGGGGTTCAGGACACACTACCCCCAAGTATGGCACTTTCTTATCAATATCTTAAAATGAAGAAATTTTAAAAATTGACAGAAGGGCACTGTGACTGCCACTTATTTGCCTTTTCCCTGAAACCAATCATAAAACTCAACTGTAAGATCCCCTGTATCAAGACATTCATACCATCGAAGAAGGGGAAAGTGGGGGTCAAGAAATCTATACCAAAAATCTGGGTAAATTAAGTCTTATTTTTCTAATTAATTCTTCACCACTTATTACTTGAACTTTAACCCTTTTGTCTTGTCAAATTGTCCACAAATTTATTGTTTGTCTAAAAGTATATAAAGATTCCTGTTTTGGTCACTTTTTTGGTTTTCATTCACTTTTGAAAGTTCCCAGGCATACGTAAAAATTCAATAAAATGTGTGTGTCTTTCTCTTGTTAAGCTTTGTCAGTTTAAATTTCAGCCATGAGCCTAGGAGTCAAAAGAAAACTTCCCTCTCCTACAAGGTCTTTAAATAATAAAAAAAAAAGATGCAAATGAATTTTCTTTTTCTCTAAAGGAAAGTATTATTTCTCCCAAGTTTCTAATCCACTCTTCATTCCTCCCTCTTTTCTGTGGTCCAGAGTCAGTGAATTAACTATGGACTCAGTCTGCTCTATAGTTTATTTTTCTGGAATGACTTTTACATTTTAAAAGGATATTTTACACAGTAAGAACAAAAAAGAAAAGTTATGTTAAAGAAACTGTATGTTGCCCACAAAGCCTGACTAATTGGGTCTTTACAAAAAAAAGTTTACTTAACTTTGGCCCACCCAAGGAGGGTGGGTTCCCTTGCAGTGCAGCCCTGTGGAAATGTCTTGGAAACAGTCTGTCCATTTTCAGAGAGATAGAATAGAGGAAGCTCTGGGTAGAGGGCGGACCTCAGAACTATTTTCAGCTTTAGCATCAGCCAGTTGGACAGGAATCTATAAAGAAACTGACTATAATGTGGAACTGCATCAAAATTTTAGGTTTGGGCAAATACTTTGTAGTTCAAACCTCTAAATTCTAGTGATGTAAAATATCACATCCCAACTTAACCAAAATTCTTCAGTTCAATGTTGTTAGCATTGAGAGAAAGTATAGATTTGGGGTACTGTTTTTAGATCAAGCTTTATTTCTCTTTATAAAAGAGAAATGTAGCAGCTACAGTAGTTTTAATTTATTCAATGCTTGAATATGTACATGTTCTGGCAGAATTCTAAATGTTCTATATATTTTCTAATTTGATCTTCTGAACGCCTTGATATTATTACGTTTACTAGCCGAAAGAGTTGAAGAAACTGAGTCCCAAAGAATCTGGATAACCAGTCCATGGGTCCCAGATCAATGAAGAACTCAAATGCACTGGACTCCAATGCCTGGCTCTATGTATGCATAGTAGAGTGAATCAAGTCTGAGTTAGAGGTTGGGGTTTTAGAGAAAACCAAACTAAGCAGATGAGTGTGGGGAAACAGGAATGCGAGGAATGACTAAAATAACAAAGGAGACAATGAAGAAAAATCACTGCCATTCATACCTACTACAAACTAGGAGCTCTTGGTGTCTGCCTTCTCACTTATTTGGTTCAATAAACCCATAAAGAATGTTTTAGTATCATTCTGTTTTGAGAAACAGAAAGGTTGAATAACTTGCCCAAGGTCACACAGTTAGTAGGCAACTCAAATGAAAATTAAAATCAGGTGTGGCTGACTTGAAAATGCTGATCTCAAATTTAACTCTGTGCTCACTGACATACCGATAACACTCTCCTAATCAGTGCTTACCAAGAGATTCTGCTGATCTAATCAGTGAAAGCACTGAAAAACTCCTGGCAGGAGTGCTTAAGATGATATGGTAGGTGAGGTAGGTATAGAAAGAGTAGGGCAAGGCATCCTGGGACATGAACTTGGTACGAAATGCTTAGAGTTGGAAAGATGGCATTAGGCTTGAACCCTGAATAATCCGTGGGCTAGAGAATCAACAGCATGATTAAAGAGCTGGGGATGCTCTTTTCTCTTGTCAGGTTAGAGTATTTCAAAGCATTCATACAAACATTTGAGTGAAAACCATATAGATTTTGGATGTGTGTTCCATTTTAAACTGTATAAAACTTATCAATTATTCACAGATTATCTTAGAGGCATACAATGACAGGACAGATGTGAATCATTTGAAGCATCATATACAATAAAAAGAGGGATTTCTTTAGTGAATTTTGAATGCCTATATGGTAAGAAGCTTCTTTTTCCAGACCCTATTTAATTGCATAACTACCAAGCATTATAGAATAGGGTAAACCATCAATAAGTGAGCCTTCTAGTTATTACTGAAATGTGTGAAAAGGGAAAAACAGATTCTAAGTATACTGATGACAGCTCATAAAGAGTTTTACATCGAGTGTGTAAAATGCTGTAGCATAAATGAGTTTGGTCAGACTCTTTCCTCCATTAGCCTGTAACCAGCACCTGCATTATTAGTTGTCTTCATGACTGTGCTGCCCAGTGGGCATGCATATGTATAAGTGGGCTCACATGGGCCTAGGAGAGAGGGGATGAAAAGGTTCAGAGTGCACATGAGAGCACATGCATAAGCATGAGCGAGCACCACAGAACAAACACCAGAGAAGAGCGCCCAGGGGAAATGTGAAGATTGCTGGGGGTGTGGAGGCCTCATCTGCCTCCTAGTCCCACAATCCCACCTGATCCTCCCTGCCCTGCCTGGTTTGTCTGTGTAATTGCTAAAACCAATAGAGAACCTACATATACTGATGAGCCTGATGCCTGCCCCGACAGATGTTTTCTTAGAAGTTTGACATATATGAAACTAATTAGATCTTACGTTTAAGGACATTTTTTATTCTGGTTATAGTCCTTGGTAGTCCTTAGTATCTAAGTCTATACAACAGGACAGAAGAATTTCTTGTAACTAGAGAGAAAAGAGGCTTTGTTCATGCTAGTGATTACTTAGAAGGACCTTGTTTACCTGATTTTTTTTCTCTCCTACTATATCTAATGGGTACAAACACAAATGTATTCTGATTAGCCAGCAATATTTAAAAATTTTTCCAGAAAGTTGTCAACATTTAGACATTGGTGCATTTCACCTAAAAGCAGGAAATTCTGACATACCAATCTATTAAACTGATAGGAGCTGTCTCCTTTGGACAAGGATGGCATCTCCACATAGCCTGCTTCACTTATCTCTGTATGCATAGTGTGGCAGATTAATTTACAGCCTTTTATCTTTATCTTTTTTTTTTTTTTTTTACTTGCATAGTCTTTTCTTTAAGGACCAGAGAGCAGGAATAGTTTTAAAAGATTTTTGGTCTTCTCATTGCTTTCCACTATCAAAATGTCAGATATATAGAGCATGTTCATTAAAAAAGGTGTTGAATAAAGTCTCAGCAATGATATTCACACCTGATGTTCGAGAGCAACCAATTCAAGACATGTGCCTTGCACCATATTACTGTCCTTAGCAGCAAGTCACAATTCAATGGGGGGGTGGGGGGGTGGGGGGGGGAAAGCTCTGTTCTATCACTGAGGCTCACAGCAGTGATGAATTCCCCAGAATGATGGAAATGTCATTTTTCATAGCATGCTGGTATCTAAAAAAGCTGGAACACCATATATTTACAGGAAGCTAGAAAGTGCGTTAATAGACATGGCTTAAAGTTTCTCAGCAATGTTTTCTCTCCATCTATTGCAAAAATGGGGTGTGAACATGTGATGATGGAAGGAAATGGTGACAGGGCCTCAGATTCTAGGCTTTTCTGTTAACAACACCCATCTGCGTCAGAGTCCTGATCTAAAGGTCCAATTTTAAGCCTTTTGATAAGAGGTCACTCTATATGAGCCTCCTAAATTATATATCTTTATAATCCCATCATGGCCTACTTAAACACACAAATTACAACATGTAGGATGAGAATTATAAAGAGAATTACAGAGACAGAAAAGCTTCTGAAGGTCAATGTGTTCATGGTTTACCAGCCGAGATAGTTTTACTACCTCCTATGAATAACTGTTAGGTGGCCAACACTAACTAGACCTGCCATGGTGATCATTTCTCAGTTTACACAAATGTCAAATCATTAGTTTGTACACCTAAAATTAATGTGATGTTATAGGTCAATCATAGCTCAATTAAAAATAATCAAGTGAAACTCCTTATAGGCATATCTGTCTCTATTGTACTTTTCTTTATTGAACTTACAGACAGTTCAGGTTTATACAAGCCCTCAACCAGCAAAAAGATTATGACTCACTGCAGGCTCAAAAAGAGTTAACATTTTTTAGCAATAAAGTATTTTAAATTAAGGTAGGTGTATTTTTAAGACATAACTCTATTACACACTTAATAGGTTACAGTATAGTATAGGCCCAATTTTTATATGCACTTGGAAATCAAATATCTTGTGACTTTCTTTGTTGCTATATTAATTTTATTCAGTAGTGTTGAGTATTTCTGAGATGTACCTGTATTTGGTCCTTAAAACTCTGAAAAAGTGGATGTGAAAATCTCTTTATCTCTTTTTTTATGTGATTATCAACCTTTATAATAACAAATTCTAAAGAATTTCAATTTTCAAATGAATGTCAAGGGAAATCTCATTTAACTACTAGCGCTTGAAATGAATGTTATTTGTTTGGAATGTGTGTTATTTGGCAATGATCATTAGAAGCAGGCATGGATTTGAGGTTTTAGAATATTAACATTGCAGGCAACAGAAGACATATTTTTCACCATGATTTAAAATGTCTTAAGAGTGATACAATTCTGGGAAAGTTTGTAACTTTGTCAGCTAAACCTCTGGTTCTGGCTTTTGTTGTTAAATTCCACTGACTTGCAATGATCTATAATTGGTTCAGAGAATCATATCACGGATATACCTCAAGGCATTTGGTTTTGTTTAAATAAAAAAATGCTGCATCATTATAAAATGAAATTCTAAAATCCTAGGCAATTCAGAAAATTTCATTGCTGGCAGAATCTTTAAAATTGTACAGTAAGTCTGTTTTGGAGTGATGAAAACATCCATTTACTATTTCACAAGTATTTAAGGAGTGCTTACTGAGTGCCAGATGCCATTTTCAGCTCTGAGAGTGTGAAGTAAGGAAATCAACCTTTACCTGGTGCCCATCATCTGTCAGGATTTATATTAGGTGCTTTCTCATGTGCTCTCTATCTCATATACTCCAAGCAAAAATCCTTCCAAGTGGGTGCTATTGTTCCATTCCATAGTTCACTACCGCTATAGAGAGGTTAATGATTTGCTCAAGGTCACTGACTGGGCTAAGCAGAGTGGAAGAATAAAATAGAGACCAGCAAAGCAAGTGAAATACGAAAACAAAAAGCTGCATCTTTTTGCCACATGTTGAGGAAGTAATGCACTAGTTTTCTGAGGGAAGAAATTTAAGGGGTTTTAGGAGCTAGAAAGGAGAAGTCAGCTGTGGTTCTTCTGCTTTAGGTACTGGGTACTAGATTAATGCAAACTTTAGGTACTGGGAACTTGTGGTTAATACAAGTTTTAGGTACTGGGAACTAGATTAAAGCAAGTTTTAGTTACTGGGAACTTGTGGTTAACACAAGCCTGGGGAGACTTCATGTAGTTCCATCAAGGCAGGCAGAGGGAGAGTGCACTTCAATTTCACTGACCTTTGTCAGACCCCCTGGTTAGAAACAATGATGAAATACTAGTTTTGCTATCTCTCAGGCAAAGACTGATACAAGTGAAAAAATTTCCTTTATAGTACTTTAGACAAGTAGCTTGAAAATTTCCACACAGCTAAGGCAAACATTTTTATTTTTATTGTTTTAAGATGGAGTGACTGAGATAAATAAAAATACTAACATAAAAGTAAATAGACAAAGTTTAGAATGAAAGTTATCTGGAAAAAAAGCTGACTGTGGCACAGGCAAGAAATTTTTCACAAAAGCGTACAAAGAAATGGAAAGTAGAAGAGAAGAAGGTGTTATCATACTCTATAGCCCCTGGCTTAAAATAATTGAATGAAACAGTGATAAGGTGTCAACATATTACCATACAACTGCTGACAAGTCAGTCAAACATCCTCGCAAACTTTATGCAAATTACATTTGCATCATAGTTTCTTCCCCAGAGAAATGTAGTTATGATGGTAAAAATCTCCACAGGCTAAATGAGGTAGAAATCAAGGAGATTCTATGGAGTCTAAGTCCACCTAAACAAAAGATTTTCAAAAAGCTTTTCTGGTTTGAATCATAAACCTCACATAGAGATAAAATAACTTAGGGACAGATGAAGGACCTCCTTTCTCTGCTTTCATAAACATTTTAATATCTCTGTAAAGGCAGTTTTCTACTTCCCACAAGGGAGGAGCTGAGTCTGTACTGAGAGGGGAGCACAGTATTGTTTCTGCTCCCAGGACTCCCTGCTCATACTATCCTGTCAGAGTTTAAGACTTTTTAAAATTCTGATTTCAGAATTATGAATGAACTGAAGGTTCATTCTTTGGTGTGAAATGATGGTTAAGTTCAGAAACTAAAATGATTGAAATTTTATCACAACTTGTTTCCATTGTAAATGAAGCATAATCTTCTGGGGGAGGATGCAGCAAATACAATTCAACTGGATTTGATTCTACAACTAGATTTTGATTCTGAAGAGCCTCTTGATCATAAATTCAGTTACTGACTTCATAGAGCTTTTAGTCTAATATTTTTTTAAAGAACACCTTTCAAAATAAAAACTTAATATGTGAAATATAACAAAAATAGAGAAAATGAAGTATAAATAGCTGTAAAGAGGTGCTTTGGGAAAAATTGAGGTTGTATAGATCCTTTATATAATCTTACAGAGTAACAAGGCTTGAGAAAGATAATTTTTCTTCTGAAACCCAAGATTTATTTTTTATCTTAATGCTTTCCATTTCCCATTCTTTCCATGACATTCAGTTACAGATCTAGAAAGATAAGCATATATTCTTAACCCTTTCAAGCACTGGTTTTCTAGGGAGACAAAAGGTACAGTCAACATTTTGGATCTTTAGTTACACAGTCTCACCCTAAGCTACACTTTCTCCTTACAGAAAAATAAAAATGTTACTACTTAGACAAGATCAAAATTATCCAATGTTTGTATGACCTATTATTCTATTTTGGAGAAAATCTAAAAATAGATAGTAAAGAAATGGCAAACTTTGTTCAGTAATATTTAGATGACAGCCTCACAACCTTTGTTTGGTTAGTATCACATCACTTTGGCATTTCCTAAAGAGATTTGTTCTGTAAGATAAATTTACAAGTCAGTACAGCAAAGGAAGCATAATCATGTGCTTTAAAAAGACAGATTCTGAAATCAGAGCCCATTGATTCAAATCTTGGTTCCACCACATGGAACTGGTGACTTGAAGCAAATGACACAAATTTTCTGTGTTAACCTTTAGCGTATTTCACTTTGGGACAAAACAGTTAAAGAGTTTGCCATTAATTCAGTAAGTTTATCTCAGAAGCCTATGAACTTTTATAAAAGTAGGGTGTTCATGAAACATAAATAATGGGCATGGCACAAGACTGTGCTATAAGATAAAAACAGTCTGTTGGTGGATTTATCCAGCTAGAACAACTATGGTATAGCGCACTTAGTATCTTAGGTTTATTTTTTGCATAAGACTAATATAAACTTGCCATTCCAATCTTCATCACTGTTATTGCTGGGATAGTGATAACTGCAATTTTCTGAAATTAGTAAACTCATGATTTATCAGGAAGAATGTTAAATCACATAAAAGAATGTGCTTATTCAAATGAAATAACAGGAATAACAAATATTTTAAAGTTCTGTGTAAATTATGAACATATCAGTTAATGGCCAGTAAGAAATGAGAAATGACTGGTTTCAAATCTCTGTTGTTTGGAGTCTATCGATGTAACACCTGGCGGTAAGCTTTTGAGAAGAGCATTTTAAAAGAGAAATGCCAATGTACTAACCCAACCTCTGGTGAAACCTTCCTCCTGTGAAATCAGTGTCACTCTTTCAATCACTAACATATACTAGTGTTTGCAGGTGGGAATAAATGGATGAATAATGTGGGACTATAATTAACAGAGAGTGCTTTAACTGCCAATAAAAATGTTAAAAGTGATCTCCACAGCTATGTCCAGACTCAACCATCTGTTAGTTTGCTTAAACAGCAGAACAAGCCCATGAAACAATTATTTCAGAGATTCCAATATGTCATGGTTAAATTATACAGCTTCGTTCTCTGCTGGAGTCAGAGGGTCGGGTTTTGCTACACCCATGGGAGCTGGTTCCTGAGATTGGCAGGATGTTCTCAGCGACCCCTTGTTTCCAGCAGAGATCATTTGACTCAAGGAAGTGACTGGTACAAGAGAAATGTTTTGTACCTCTGCCCCTTCTTTGTTTAGGCAGTCAGCCTAGATTTCAGTACTTGCTGCTCAGATTAGATACTTGGACTTCATTTTTTTTTTTTTTTTTAATAATTTGGCTGCTCACATTGCTTCTCCAAGATTCTAACGTTAATGTTAAAATGTGCTCCACTTTGTAAAAATGGAGCCTTATCTTTTGCCTACTCTCAAATCAGATAACCACTGATTTGGCAATCCAATAAGCTTTGGGCTAAGCCCTCAACCTTGTTGGTTCTACCTAGTAACACTTGCCTATTAAAGAGTGAAGGGAAGGAGGGAGGGAGGGAGGGAGGAAG
>PVHY01025809.1:0-17970 GCA_004024945.1 Uropsilus gracilis
CTAACATGAGCTGACATTTTGAGTTGACAGATCTTTTCTGAGAGTTGTCCTATGCATAGCAGAATGAGATCGACATCCTTGATCACTAGTCGGTATAACCAGTTGAACCCTCACCTTGATTTCCCAGTTGTGGAAACAAAAATGTCTATAGTTACTGAAAATGCCTCCACTCTGATTCTTCCTTCCCCTCCCCACCCTCTACCCCAGCTTCCAGACCACAGTTAAAGACCACTGCTGCACAGACATGAAGACATCTTCGAAAAAATGTACAGGGAGGGTAGAAGGGTGATGCCAGACTTAGGTAAATATCCTTGTGTATATCATGAATGTCAAATCTGGGGGTTTGGATTTATACACATCATGGAAGTCTTGATGTAGAACATCTAAGACCTTTTGTGGCTTTTGTTTTTAAGATTTGTATAGCATAAGCATGACAACCAAAACCTCTATGACAAGAGATAATACACTTAGAAGTAAGACAACTTTGACTTTTGCTTAAAATGTCATTTCTCTCATTAAAAAGTGAACTGTTGAATATATCACATTTGTATTTTTATCATATAAACAACATAAAATGCATGGTTTGTCACAATTCAAAGAGTATAAATTTGAATTAGTTGAAATATATGATTGACTTTAATTCTCCTACTTTATTCAAAAATGTTTCCTTGTTCTTGATAGTTCATTAGCTAGCTTGCCTTCATTGTATTATTTCATTTTTTTTTGTTTATTATCTTTGTCTAACCTTTTTGTCTTGTCCTTTTTTTTAAGTCTCTACATCATCTCTGTTTACCTCTCTATTCTCTTTGATAATTTATCTCTTTTCTTCTAATTTCAACTACCCTTGAATCTGTCTTCCATGTCAATGGCCATATTTGCAACAACATGTTAGCACTTCTTTGCTTCTCTAAATATACTGTTCATTTGTGTATTTGCTTTGCATCTGAATTTTTTTTTGAGACAATTGGGTATATATTCAAAGAAAAAAATGTCAGTAACTGTAAAAAGAGTCCAATACAAGGTCAAAAAAGAGTCACTGGAGGAGTAAGTAGAGACAGGAAGAAATCTCAAGGGAGAGTTGGTTTCAGTGAGCTATTTTAAGCACTATTTCTCAGGTGTTGTGGTCTGTGATTTAAGCATATATTCAGGGAATTCTCATGGCAGCCTAAGACATCAGTCTCACGGTCCCTGTTAGTGACAAGGAGATAGAAGTCATGAGCATTTCAAGGTGATGTTCAAAGCAATTGAATGAAAACCTATTTGAACCAACTTGAAGCTCTGTCATCTGCATCTGCGAGGTAGCCTTTTTCTGTCCAGTCAGAAAGTCTGGGTTAGGTAAGCCAACAGAACAGAAAACCAAGAAAAATTAATTCAGTGGAGATATGTTTTACACCAGTTGCTTCATCAGTTCTGGGCCGTCTAATGTTAAATCCTACCACATGGAAATGTCCACTTACAACTCAAGTCAAATATGTATGCAACCACAGTGTAAATTTACTAGGTGGTAGGGATCCACATTTTAAGATATAAATGGAATTTAATTAGCAGTCACAAAGGGAAGGTGACAAAACCCCTTGGTAAAGCTCAGGACACTAGTCATACAAGAGGCAGAGCCAAGATGCACAGTTCCTGGCACCCCTCATCTGCAGGGAGGGGAGGTCACTATTCCAAGCACATGCCCCCTGCATGTCACTCTGTCCTGGAGGCTTCACACTTGCAGGTGCCAAGTCTGTAAGTCTCTCGGCTCATCTCCACTTTGAAGCCTATATTTGATACCACCTTTCAGAATCAGCTTTTCTGAGCCCTGCTCATTTTGATGAGCCACGGTGGTTCTGCACAGCCTGGTTATTATCTTTTCTGGTCTTTCAGTGTCTTGCTAATAATCCATGTGTGCTTTTCAAATGCTAACTTAAGTTGCTCTATCCCTACTTTTTCGATCAGGGTCATTACAGGGTTAGCCCATAAACTATCTAGATCCTTCAGGAGCTTTATAAAGTCAGTATGTATGAGGACAGCTAAAGACCCAATAACAAAGTCAAATGCTGTAAAGGCTACTCAGATTGGGCATTTGAAATGGATGAGACAATTGTTCCCCTTAAATTAACCACACACTCCACTGTGTTCTTTGTCTGTGAGCCCCCTCTGTCAGGTGGAGTCTTTGTTATGTAGATACAATGCTGCAGTAGGCGAAGGCTGCTCAGTGTACCCACAGCCCTCTATTCCAGAAGAACACCTTGGCATGAGGCTGCCCTGTCTGGAAGGGGCCTTGGGTTCTGAAGAATCCACATGGGGCACTTTGTGGCATCCTCACGGGCCGGTGCTGAGAAAGCTGTCTTTGACAGAAACTCATTGTCCTACACAGTTCTTTGTGTCCCACACAGGTACAGATTTTGATCCACAGGGAAAGTTTAACTTCTAATTAAAACATGCTGTTATGTTTATATTCATCAGAAAACTCTAGAACAGACTTCATCATACAGAACCCTAGAGCAGGCATCATTTTACTGGGTGGGCTGTGAGCAGCTTTCCTGGTTGCCTGGCACTAAGGGGGGCTCCCAGGAGGTATTTTAGTGCTGAAACCAGCCAAGTCCAGGAGGACTGGGTGAGTCAGTCACCTTAGCTGCATATTTGAGGAAGACCAACATGATCCCAGGCACAGTGCTTGCATACAGAAAACATACAGAAAATGCAGACATACAGAAAACACATACAGACATACAGAAAACACAGCCACAGGGTGAATTCTCCACAAGCACATCTTGACAGAGAGTTGCAAGGTAAGCAAATATACAAGCAAGTCTCCTCTACCTATAGTTCCATTTGTAGAAATCTCGGGGAGGGGGGCACGGGTTAAACCCCCAGTTTAATTTTTTTAAATTATTAATCACACCAAGTGCACTAGCAATATTTTTTACTATTCCAAAGTGTATTACAAACATCAACCAAAAAAATATATATATATTCAAGTGGTCACTTAGAATTCATGCTGAGAGGCATTTCAGCTGCAACTGGTCATTGAACCGCCAAGAATGTGAGGCCCAGGAAAGAGGAAGAAAGACCAGTCAGTCCTCCAAGCCCTGCTGTTTCTAGGGTGCAGTGGGGAGGTGCCGTCTTATCAGAGAAAGCCTCCTCCTTGGATAGTTCAACATTTGGCCACCCTCTGAAGATGCGGTTAGGCCACATTTCCAGTTGCTTTACAATCACAGGATTCTGTTGTGTTTGTCTGAGTTGGCAGCATTTTCAGGGGAGACCTGGGAGTTTCTGCAGCTTCAGCAGGAGGGCTGCTGTAAAGGGGGAAGGTAGGCAGGACCCCCGGTGGTCAGTCCACATGAGAGTATTTAGGTGGCCACTGCATCCTAAACACAGCCCTGGGAGGGCTGACATCTCCCCAAAGGGTTGCCAAGAGATTCTCTGACAAATATGGGGATTTGAACTATTTATTAAGACGCTAACAGTTTCTGCTTCAGCAAATGCAGCCCACCACTGCGAAGATACCCCACTGGGCCCAGACAGAGAGGCAAAGAGATCAGCCAAAGAAGAAAATGTTTTGGGAAATCCTCATTTGGGTGGAGAAGTCATCTAGCCTCCTATCCCAACTGGGAAACCAACCTGGGAAAAAGCAGGCAGATTCTGTGTTTTTTTGTTTGTTTGTTTGTGTGTGTGTGTATGTGTGTGTATGTGTATGTGTGTGTGTGTGTGTTTTACCTATAGTCAACACAAAATGATCATTTTTAGAACAATCATTTTCTTGATTTGGGAAGGGAGATCTAAGTAGAATTAGCTTATCAATGTAAAGACATTACTGGTTATAATTTATTTCAAAATGTGGAAAAGACTGGGGGGAGGGAGGTACCCTCGCCTGATAATTTGTAATATTCTGTAGCCAGCTAATGACCTTTTACATATGGACTTGAGCAGATTCAGGGGTGCAATCTATTTCCCATGTCCCAGGAGGTCAGGCCTAATTGATATCATTAGAGCCCCAGTCCTTTTGCACGTGGCCCCGAGACGTTGGTGTTAGCATGAAGGCTGCTTTTGATTTATTTTGCTTTTCTTCTTCATTCTGTACCTCTTTTCTTTCTTCTTTTCTCAAGTTCTGCTCAAAGGCCAAACTTGTGAAGGTTAAAAACCCACAATCCAACTGCAGGGTGGGAACATTCTGGCTTGCAAATCTATTTCTAAAGCCAGTACATCTAACAAGAGGCCCTGGGCAGGTAGAACGGGTGGTGAGGGAGTCTATGTGTAAGACAAGCTCAAACATTTCAGTCACTTCTCAGATGTTTCTTGTTCCCGTTGGGGGAAAAAAATTGTCTTCTTGCTCCAGCCGCAGAAGAAAGAAAAAACTTGAGGACTCTAAATGATCTTATAAAACTTTCTCTGTTCAGGTTGAAGTTGCATGTCCACTAAGCTGTTAGTGAGTTTTCCTCCTTTGATGTAAGCCCACAGTGGAAGAAGTGAAAGACTGAGACCGACTGACTCTTGTGAAATGTCTACAGATGGCACCTTTCTTATTTAAGCTCAAACAATGCAACAAATATGCTCTCTTTGACTTTGCTAAGAAAGCTTGTGTATTTCAGATCATTTTCAAATTTCTCCATCCATCTAGAAAAATAGCTCTGAAAGCCATCAGCCAGAGACCAGGGATGCAGCTACTGGCAGGCATCAGTGCCCAAGCAGATCATCCACCAGGACAGAGGCTGTCACAGTGCCTGTTTCCCACCACCCACAGGACAACATTAAAATATCCTGTGTCTCCTCCTTTGAAGTTTCACAGAAGTGAGATTATGAAAAGAATACCATTCATGTAATTTTACCCTGGAGATAATTTGTGAATCTCTTATGTTATAGAGTCCAGGGGTGATTACACTTTGCTTAATTGATTTCCACAGCCTTGTAAGGCACAAAGGGCATTCATAAGCTACAGATGTGGATTTTCACAAAAAGAAGAAATAATTTGTATGTTGACATCATTGTGATAGTCCAAGGACTAGTGCTAATTCCCCATCAGGTCTAGTTCAGGGCTGGTGTGCTGATGGCATCAAGCCCACTACGTTGCCTACAACCTGTCACAAAGTTGACTGACCTGGTCAACCTACTCTGCTCAGTTTCTGACTCACTTCATGCTTTGCTGTGTCCCATTGACTATTCAAGTTTTGCTTTGTTTTTCTCCTAAGCTATCTCTGACCTTCTTCTCTCTGCCCGGAATGGTCTTCTTAGTGTATTGATATTGTGCAAGGGGAGGAAATAACATTATAGTCTCAAGAGGGCAAATATTATTTCTTATCATAAGCTATCTCAATACTGCTTGTATGCTATCCATTTTGTGAATCTCAGTAAAGTAAGCAGGCTATAAACAGCTTGCTTGGTTCAAATAATCCTAGAGGTAAGTGATTTCCCCATGTCATGCTCCTCCTGGTGACCCTGTTATCCAGACCTTGGGGTTCTCAGGGCCAGGTCCAGACCATCATGCCCACTACCCTCGGTCCCAGGAATCTGGGCACTTTGGTTAAAATATTACAGAATTATTTGGGAGTAAGGAAATCATAGAAACTGTTATTGCAAAGGATTTAAGACTGAATAAGTACATATAATCTCTCCCCCAAGTTTCTACCCTGCTGGTACTTCAGAAACAGAGAGCCTGGGACCAATTTCCACTGTAGTGGCAGCTTCCGTGGAGGCAGAGGGAACCAGCAGCTACCACCAGCTCTGATTTTACCATTGGGATACTCCAGATGAAATATTCTAATCTGTAAAATAAAAAAAAAAAATAGACCTAAACCCACACAATCTGACTGACTTACCACATGAGCAGTTATCAGGGAAGAGTTTTCCCTTCATGACACACTTTAAAGATCTTTACTTCCTCCTCAATCCTAAAGATTGACAGAGTCTGATCACTAATGGATTTCAGGGGGAGAAAATACATGGGAAAAAGAGTCATCACTCTGATACAGCAAGATCACAAGGAAGAGAATCCTTATCTTCAAATCAATATTTCCAACATGTCCTGGGCTGCAGGCAGGATAGCTAGACCTTGTCTACCCCATACCTTCAGTTCAGTTGGAAAAAAGATACCTCATCTGGACAGAAACAATCCTATAGTCGTTTTCTCTTCTTCCAGGAAAGCCCATCTCTGCTCAGGTAGATGGCTTAGCAAGGTAGATGGATGGGACCCCAGAGCCCCTAACCTAGCCCTGGTGCACTGGCTGGAAAAACCCACTCCCTCCCTTCTCCCTCCTGCGTCCATCAAAATATGACATGCACACTCCACCAGAGAACATGGCACCATCAAGGACCATTATTACCTAATACATCCTTACCCACAAGGAATGTTCTACAGACTTCCCTCTGGGGTGCAGACCTCTGACTATAAACATCCCCCATTTCTTTGCCATGAGTTACATTTTCTCTCCAGACCATCTGGCCCATTCTCTTCCTCACTCGCCAGACTGCCCTGGCCCACCTATCACTGGGACCTGCACGCTGAGCGGTACAGCTCTGCACACATGTGAGATACTGAGGACCCGGCCAGGATGAACAATAAATAAGTCCCAGAGGCAGCATCGGATTACGACATCGAATTTCATTCCCTCCATCCACCTCCCAGGCCTTTGCCCTTCCTCTCAAGGTGAACTTTGCAGGGAAACCAGATGAACGAACTCAGCAGACTCAGGCTGTGGGTGGGTGGTGCTGTGTCTTTGGGAAATCACAGGGGTAGTATGCAAGGCAGCATCTCTTCGGGGTCAGGGCGGGGAGTGCTAGTTATTTGCTTTCAAAGGTGTGGCTGAGATAGAAGCAAACAGAACACGGGTTTTCATCTTCTTAGGGAAAGGCTACAAATTGGGGGGAAAGTCTTGATTTGAAAACAGCATACGTGTAGACAAAATCGGCCTGTTTCCGAGTCTACAAAATGGGGTGAACAGTGCCTCCTGCTGATCTTACTGGGGTGAGGGGGTGACAAGGACTCAGGACCTCCTGTCAGGGAGTCTTTTCCTGTCTCTTCTTTCTTTTTTTCTCTTTTTTTTTCCTGCCATGCCGCTTCCTTGCTCCTCTCCCTCTTCTGCCTTCCCCAAAGAAAGTGGCCTCTTTTTTCCCACCTGTTCTCCAGAAGATTTTCTTTTGCCACGAGCTATCATAGCCCTTCCTTCCCCTCCTGTGAATGGATCCATTTTGATCAAGACCAAAACACGTGGGGTCCTAGTAAAGGTCACTGGGCACCACCTCAGGCACATCCAGTTGCACAAAGACACCCGTCTTCAGGGAGAACTTTCCAATTGAAAAGAACATTTCTATTCACCACATCTTTCTAACTTAACAAGAGGAAGTTAAAAGACTGGCTCCTGAACTCCAGGAGCGGCCAACGTTTAATAGTTGGCTTCACCATCACCCTAGAACAGTGAACTATTCCTGGAAAAAGACTTTTATGGCCATTTCAAGAGAAGCCCCCTGTAACTGATTAAGCCTTAGCCCAGCAGGAAAGCAAAGGACAGGCCTTTTCTGCATGATTTCCCCATCTGAGATCATTGCCCTGTCTCCGTATGAAACCACTTATGTCTAGTAGCTTTATTCAGATTAAAAAAATACAGAGGCTTCTAGCCTTGCCTCCCCACCCCCATCTCCAGCCAAAATCCTTTTGGGACAAACTCAAAACTCAAAAGGCGGATGAATTCAGGTTTTTAAAATCTACCTTAAAATGTCTGCCCATCACACTTCTCCACTTGCAATTAAAAAATCTTTATCTCCCTTTAAGTATCTGAACACCATTAAGCAGATCTGTGCAAGACACGAGGATGCGTTGGGGTGCAGTAGGAAGGGAATATCGATCATTTCCATTTGCACCTCCCGCCTGCTTCTTTTTTCTCTGCCCGGCACCTGTCTCCTTCTTGCCCACCCGCCCCTCCCCTCGTACTGGGGCTTATGATAAGCACTTCTGACAAAACCACAGCAAAACACAACTGCCTTTCCTCGAACCAACCCCTGCCTGTGAATTCATGGGCCTCCAGTTCAGCTCTGGCTGCTTTACTCAAAAGTCGTTTATTCAAATGTATTTATAAAGCAAACACCGAAACCACCCACTGTCAGCTGCTCACACATATGCACGCTTAGACACCTCACCAGCCTGTGCCGACCCGGCTGCTGCATTTGATGGGATTCAAAATGCAATAATTAGCGCCTATTCCAAGGGGGAGGGGGGAAAAGGGAGGAGGAGGGGGAGGCATGATTATCTTGCAACAAATGACTGGAATCAGTACATCCCATTTGTCAAGACTCAGTGCTGAGAGGAAAATCCCTGCACTCTGTTGATAGGATGGGGCTGACTGATTCCACTCGCAGGTCTAAGATATCAGGAAAAGACTTTCAGTCCCCTGGAATGGGAAGACAGTCTCACTGGCATTCCCAGAGGGAGGCGAGCTGGAAAGTGGTCTGTCTCTCTTCGATTTGAATCATCTGCATCCTGGGTTTCAGGATCTGCTTCTTTTCTGGCTTAATTTCGTTGTCTTCGTTTGTGTTTGAAGGGACAGTCCATGCGCTCCTCTGTCAGAAACAAGGTGCCTGCCTTCTGCTGCACAAAGACAGGTAGGAAGTGTCCCGGATGCCAGCCCAAAGCCTCCAGTGCATCCTGGGGATGCGGACACCCTCCTCCCATTCGTTCTCAGGAAGACAGCAGCTCTCAGAGTGGCTGGTTTTTCCAAATGAAGGGAAGGAGAGCACCGAGAGTCCTGCCTGGATCCTCTCTACTCAAAGTCTCCCTTTGGGTTCACAATGTGGTTTTTTACAAATAAAAATATATTAAAATGATCCACGCTTGGCAGCCATTAAACTCCGTCCTGGAGTTCAAACGACACTGTTTAAGATGACAACCAGGGGAATTCTTGATCCACAATAGTCAATTAAAATCATGAAATGGGACCCAAGGCAGTTTCAGGGGCATTAACTCCCAGAAACACATTGACATTTGCGATAGAGATGGTCCAGGCACTCCCTTCAGGACATCTTTTAAGCTCATCATTTAAACTTTTTCTCTTTTCTTCTGATTTCAGAATAAAGAGCTCAATACCTTCGCTTCATCTTGCAGGGCCGATTAGCCAGCTAATGGACCATCTTTCTGCGATCTCAGGTTTCTCATATTTCATTAAGCGCAGGCGTCCCTCTCCAGAGAATGCTAGTTTTTGAGATTTTTCTTCAAAAACAAAGTATTTGTGTCTTTTCTCTGTTTTCCAGAAATTATATAACACTTTATTCACCTTGTCACTGATGGTGGGTAATGCACCAAGATCATTATTGCACTGCGCTGGCCCCTCCTGGAGACAAACTCAGGGTCAAGTCTCCATGGAAACTCTGTCCTTGAAGCCAAGTCTCTCTAGTTGCCAGTAACCGTTTTTCTGCTTGGCCAGAGAAAGAGCACCCTTCCACTAACTAAAAGGAGACCTTCTCCCTGGTATCTGTTCACAGTTTCCACCTTGCTGCACTACCCAGTGGGGGCAGCCACGAAACTCATGCAGTGCCTACTTATATTAGGGGTGGAGTAGAAACTTCCATTTCAATTCTCCTCCTTTGTAATCTTTTACTCTCATTGAGTTCATGATTCTGATTTCACACAGAGAGATTCGCAATATCTTTGAAAAGTTGTTAGAAAATAAGTATGACTGACAATGTCACGACCAACCAAAAATCTGTGTTGTAGAGGGGAGGGGAAGGGAGGGGGAGGGGGGAGGATTGAGAGGGGAGAGGAGGAGGAGGGAGATTTACTCTTCAGCAACTGTTTATTAAGCATATATGATTTGACCAGGCAGTGGCAAACATATAAATCATACATGGCCCTAAACTTGAGAATCTCTTTATTGGTATAAGGTTGTTTGTAAAATCCTCTTGTATTTTCTTTTATTTTGAATGAAAGTCACATTATTTGACAACACTGTGTAAGCTTTAGATGTACAGCCTGAGACCTCAACAATTCCATGTAGCACACCATACCCAGCATCAAGGGTCCAGTCAACATTCACTACCACCACTGAACACCTGTATCCATTCCCCACTGCCTCTCCCTACGGTAGCCAAACTTCTTTTGTCGGTATTACCGGTGAGTTTATCTTTATACCTTGTTTTGTTTGTTTCATTACATTCCATGAGTGAAACCATGCGTTCATCTTTCTCCATATGACTTCTGCACTCAGCATAATCCTCTCTAGTTTCATCCATCTTGTTGCAGATGATAGATTTTTTTTTCTAATAATTAAGTAGTACAGAATTAGCCTGCAGTTAGGAATCCCACCACCTCTAACAGGCTGTTTTCCTGATTGGCAGTCAGTGAATAATCTAGCTACCCAAATTTAGAAGAACTTAATTTCATCAGCGATAAAACAGAACATATGACTCTTTCCTGTAAAATGACTCATAACCCTCTCAAGACAAATTGCAGTAAGGCCATCACTGGAAAGGAAGAGGCAGTAAATAAAGCTCCAGTCTTCTCAGAGGCATTGATGTAGTGAGAAGGTCACTGAATTATCTATGGACTCCTGGATTCTACTCTCTTCCTGGCCCTGACCAGCTGTTTGCATGCAGTGAGCAACAAAAGAGAGTAGTTCCTTTTCTCTTTCTCTCTTTCTCTCTGTATATATGTGTATATATATACATATATATACAGATCTATATAAATACATACATACAAACAAATATGTCTATGTAAAATTATAAAATTAGCTATATAGAATTTATATATAGTTATAAAATCATATATTCCATATGGTTATAAATAATATATATTATAAATTATGAATCACATTTATATAATTATATGTCATATATAATTATATAATTATATGTCATATATAATTATATATACATACTTTAAAATAATAATCTGTTATTAGTAGAAATTTTAAAAGCTATAAAAACGTATGCAGTAATGTACTAAATCACCACATAATGAGGAATAAACAAATACATAAATGACCTGGATAACATTAGCTAACAGTGAGGCTGTAGTGTTCCCTTCTGAGCATCAACATTCCCCCAGAATGTCAACACTGATTAGAACAAGGTCACTCTGAGATGATGGTGAAATTTGACAAAAGTGGAGCCACTTTGTAATCATGCCTGAATATGTGACAAAGAGGACTCCACACAACCACAGGCATAATCAAATGCCTTCCTCTCTCAGTTGTTAATAGCAACAGGTACATCCCTAGTGACTTTTGCCTATTTTAGCACTTCCCTCTATTAATAAAAAGCAAGAAAAAGTTCAGTGTTTAAATATTCCTGTTTCAAGGGCACACTCATGGTCAAGATCAACCTTTCATCTCCTTAAGCTCTCCCCAAAGCACCCAGAAGAATCCTGAATTTTATCCAACCTCCCATCCCAACATCCTATTTTGGAGAAAGATCTGCTTTCCAGGGTTACAGAAAGTGAATGCATCTACCTGTTACAGTTCATGCCCAGTGTTCTTTGTGGCATTCAAAAAAGAAACCACACAGTGTGTATAACTTCTTGTTAACACAATAAAGATCACATTTAAAACTTTTAAATTTAACAAATCTGATTTTATTAGCCTTTGCAAAAATGATTTTTTTTTAAAAATTAGGTCTTGCTGCTTTTGCATGTGGAACTGCAGGCTCATGTTGCTTGGGGTACCACAGATTCAAGCAATCCCCAGCTTCAGTTTCTCAGGTAGCTGGGGTTACAGGCGTGTACCACCACCCCCGCAAAAATGATTTTTAATGCTTGTTTTGCAATCTAAGGCTGTTAGCTCCTTTTAAAACAAAATTCAGGAGCACAAACATTTGCCACAAAATCTTCCCTAGCTTTTCTGAAATAATATTGATATATTGACTTTAGTTTAAGGTGTATAAAATGATGGCTGATATGCATATAGAGTGTGAAATTACCTGATAAGATTAGTTAACACTGTCGCCCCTTTAATTGCTTTATTCTGCATGTGTGGTGATAGCATTTAAGATCTTCTCTCCTAACACCTGTCTTGTATATTATGCAGTGCTGCTAACTGTGGCCACCATGCTGTTCTTGATGTAACCAGGACTCACAGAACTGGAGGATGTACCCTGGAATTAACTCCTACTTGCAGTCCCCATTCCCAGACCCTGGCAAACATTGTTCTCTATTCCTACAAGTTCAGCTCCCATAGAGAATTACAGCACTACAAAACTGTCTTAATATAGTTATTATTCACTCACTCCATAAGATGGACTTTGTTCATTTCAAAGGTGAGAGAATAAAAATTCAGTAAAACATACAACAAAGAAGAAATCAGGATGGCTACTTGGTGTTATTCCTGTCATGTAGAATAATATCTTGAAAATTCTTAGAAGTCTAACTTGGCTTTGTGTACATAGTAGCTATTAAATAAGCTATAATTTTCTACTATGTGTATATATATATATATATACATGCTTCATAAATTTGATGTAAGATTTAAAATCTTTTGCAGTAGTTCACTAATTCAAGAGTTGCTTCCAATTTATTGCATTATGTAAACATTGTAGAAATGAAAAGGATTGTTTAGGTTCCAAACAGCCAAGTCTTCATTCCACCTCAAGGATTGGCTGGCTTTGAGCATTTTAATTTATACATGTGTGCCTCATTTTCTCATGTGTAGTAATGGAGATGATATATTCACTAGGTTATTACCATTATCAATTAATTTCATATATGTAATGTCCTAAGACCAAGCCTGGGCACCCTGAGATCATAGGCTGGCAGGTATTATTCTTTTTTCTCCACTTAAAGTATGTGTCCAATATTTGTGGTCTGTTGGACTTTAAAGTTACATAACTTCAATGGATCCTCTTAATCATTTGAAAAATCTCAACCTAATGAAAACATTATGCCTGATAGCCCTGAAAAACAGGAGAATGGGGAATTGCTTGGAGGACTTTGAGAAAAAAGAAGAGGGTTAAGTAGCTCTTCCCTATTGTGGGTGAAGTCCTCACAATGGGGCATCATGCTGTAGAAATAAATATGAGTGAGAAAAAGAGAATGGCGAATGATCTACTCTCTACCCCTTGGACCTCAGCACCATCCTGAAAGATTGACGAAGCAGTCATCTTTAAGATTACATTTCTCATTTAATATATGCTATTCTTATTCACTATAATCTGCTCTTATTCACTATATACTCATTACTAGTTGAGTATGTAGGATGCTGAGTCATGTGATTTAAAGATAAATTTTAAACCATCTATTAAACTAGAAATGTTTAATAATTCATACTTGTTATACAAACTTACCATTTGGGGCAATACATTTCATTCCTAAAGATGTTGCAAATTGTCTCCTATCTGACATAAAATCCATCCAATCTAATGGTTCCAATATTGTAACTGGAATTATACCCTTATCTTCTCATGGATTGACTCGGGGATTCCTTGGACTTGTTTCTCTAGTCATTTGCTGAATAGAATACACACTTTACACAGGTCAGAAGTGACCTTGTTGCCAGGACCTTCCAACATATGCAGACTCTGAATGGAATTATCTAAACTAGGGACTCCCAAGATGGACTCCCAAAATTCTTCTACTGTGGTTGTAGTGTAGGGATGCATGCATGAATTTGGATAAATAGGGAAAGAGAAATGACAGTGAATAATTTTAAAGGCTCAAAAAGTGTTTAGTGTTTGTTGGAGAAATACATTGGTAAAAACATCAGACTTATACTTGATTTTAGCACTATATTTTAGTGAAATAATTTTATTTAATGAAAGAATTTTAAACAGTTAAGAATGTTTGTCAAGTGTCACTAATTTATATTCTAATTTCAATGTCAAATTAAAAAATATATGAGAAATTGAGCCTTAGGAAATAATATTGGAATAGATACCTACATGTTTATCTAAAAGTTAATGGAAGTTAACCCATTCTACACAGTTCAGAAAACTAAAGAAAATCTAATATAATCTGCATTACATATAATTGACCTTTACTTGAGCAAAACAATAGAGTCAAGATTATCATACTTGTTTCTTGCAGTAAAACATCTGCCTTGGGATTTTGAAATAATCTATTGAAGGGAAAGTCAAGGAAAAACATGTAAAAATAGTTTCCATTAAACTATGGTGTTGAGACATGTGCTATCATGATGGCATGATTAATTCATCTTGTTATCAACAAGATTTTTCTTTTGACCCAAAAAGCTTGCAAGAACCCCAATTCTCAATCTCCATATCCCAGACTGGGAGAAGCCTAGCATGCTCACTGTGTAAGTAGAGGCTGAATGGGGTGGGGACTAATATGATATTGAGTCACCCCATATTCATACACCAAAAGCATATCTAAAATAAATATAAATGTTAATGAAAAAATACATTTTATTAAATATATTATGTTCCTAAAGAGTATATAAACCATACTACACAAACATTGTCTCATTTTACTCAGTGGAAATTATTTCAGTGAGTAAAATCCTTGAGTCAGCTCTTACTTATAGAGACTATTTTTCTTCATCAGGTCTAAAGAGTCTGAAAAGAAGTCAGTAAATAAGGGCCTAACTAACACCAAGTAAAACAAAGGAAGTTCACTCAATATTTTAAGCATAAGAATTTCAGAAAAGGAAGGTTTCCAGTTAATTGTGTGTTCTGCTCACTGTGGAGAGAGGGTATGTCACCAGCAGTGATTGAGGCAGAAACATGTCAAGGAGAACTTGGTATCTCTACCTGAAGAGAAAAAGGGAGGGGGGAGGGGGAGAATGCCAACTAATGGCAGATCAATCAAAAATAAGTAAATAAATATCAATAGTTTTGCAATATTAATGTACTTTCATTTTCTCAGTTTAAAAAAAATTTCCTTCTGACTTGAAATCAAGAAAATAAGGATGTAATAAGTGTCTGTGTTTGATACTTATAAAACATAATTTAATGTTAAAATTATGACAAAATAGGAGAAAGAGAAACACGGAGCTCTGCTGACTCTTCAGAAATGAGGGGAGGCAGGAGACAGCTCCTCCAATGGGCTTATACTGCCATCTTGAAACATTGGACTCCAAAACAGGTCTCCCAAGTCACCAAGTTTGTGCTACTTTGTTATCCAGTCCAAGGAAACTGGTACATAAAACTGATACAGGGTTGTGAGTGACACAGTTGAAAATTGTATTGGCACAAAGATACCCTGGTATGTGGGGTCTGAGAGAAAGATGCACAAGAAGAAGCGAGAAGCGTCAAAAGGTGGGTAAAAGGAAGGAGCAAGGGTGGTGGGGGTGGGGGAAGGAAAGAGATGAGAATGGAGGACTGAGGGAACATGCTCAAATGGCCTGATCAGGGAAAACCCCTGGAAGAATGAGCTGGAGGTGGCAAGGAGTCATGGTGACCAGTAGAAGGGTAACTGGTGTGGAGAGTATGGCACCGCAGCAAGGTGGCAGGGATGGGGAAAGCTGATTTGTGCATCAGCATTTGTTGAAGAAGTTTGAAGAACCTTGGAGAAGCTAAGCAGCTCAGACTGCTGGAGAGAGAAGAGAAGATGCTGGAGAAGGACTGGACATTGCAGGGAGCCTGCAGGTTTGGAGGGGCAAGGGGCACCATCTTGAACGTGTGTTTGGGGCTTTCAGACTAAACAGTACTTGGGGTGAAATAATGGGCCACTTGTCGCTTTGAGGACTCTGTTTTCCTGGTTAATTTTCCTGGTTAATAATACCCAGTTGTTGAACTGCATTTGAGTGGCTCTGCTACCCACAGGTGTTGTGGGCCTGTAGTTTGTTGGTTAGCAGGTTTTGCCCTTCAACCTGACTTCAAAACTATCTCAAAGGTGGTATTTTCGTAACAGACTTGAGAGCCCGGAAATAAAACCACACATATACAGTCAACTATTCTTTGACAAAGGAGGGAAAAACTTACATTGGAACAAAGATAGCCTCTTCAATAAATTATGTTGGGAAAATTGGACTAAGATCTGCAAAAAAAAAAAAATAGACAAGACAACATCCTCATACCATGTACAAAAACCAACTCAAAGTGGATAAAAGACTTGGATGTCAGACCTGAAATCATAACATGCATTGAGGAAAACCTGGACAAAACCCTCCCTGAATTATAATTCAGAAATCCCTTCTTGGAAACATCTGCAGAGGGCAAAAAACTGAAGGAAAACATAAACAGATGGGACATCAAACTAAAAAACTTCTGTACAGCAAAAGAGACAACAGAAAAAACTGAAAGAAGCCCAAACAAATGGGAAAAAAAATTTGCCCTCCACAAGAGTGATAAGGATTTAATAATGCAGATCCATAAGGAACTTAAACAACTAAACAAAAACAAAACAAGAAGCCCAGTCAAAAAATGGAGAGAACTAAAAAGACTCTTCTCCAAAGAAGAAACACAAATGGCCAACAGGCACATGAAAAATTGCTCAATGTCACTTGCAATCAGAGAAATGCAAATCAGAACCACAATGAGATACCACCTTACACCAGTGAGAATGGCCCACATCCAAAAAACAGGCAACAATAAGTGCTGGCATGGATGTGGAGAGAAAGGAACACTCTTACACTGCTGGTGGGAATGTAAGCTTGTCCTGTCACTATGGAAATCTGTGTGGAGGACCCTCAAACTAATGAAAACGGAACTACCATTTGACCCAGCAATCGCTCTTCTGGGAATCTACCCAAAGGAGACCTCAATATGGGTACAAAAGGACACCTGTGCTCGGATGTTCATTGCAACACTATTTATAATTGCAAGGACATGGAAACAACCCAAACATCCCAAAACAGAGGACAGGATGAAGAAGGTGTATATATGCACAATGCAGTATTACTCATCAATCAAAAATGACAAATTTGATGAATTTATCAGAACATGGATGTACCTAGAAGAAATCATACTAGCAGAAGTGAGTCCGAAAGAAAGGACAGAAACCAAATGGTTTCACTAATATATGGACAACGAAATGAAAGTACACAACGGGAGGGTGGGGACCAGCTGGAGTGGTCAGGGAGGGGAGGTGGTGGGTGATCCCCGAAGAGTAAAATGATGTAAAATATTTTTTTTAAAAAAGTAGCACTGTCATATTTTTTCTTATTTTCCATGGAAAAAAGAAAAGATAGTGTATTTCCCTTTTCGCCTACGGTCTTCCCCACACAGCACGGCCACCCTACTCCCCTCCATAAAAAGCAAAGCTGCAATGAAATGAAAGTGTCCTCTTAGCAGGAAAGCCTAAGCAACTATGTGCTGACCACAGGTGTGGTTCACTACTGTAAGAAAAACCAAACGCAAATGGTCAGAATTCAGCTAGAAATCAGCAAATCAGCTTTGCCCATTCACCCTATTGACAAGCAGACCTTTACCCAGAGGGAGCTCCTACGGAAGTTTCCTGGACGAGCTGAGCTCAGAGCCGCAGGAAATACACCAAGTAAGCATTTTATTTTATTTTTCATGAAAAGTCCTTTCCACTTGATATGCTGTCACCAAAAGGAGGCGTCAAAGACACGAGGCACAGGTGTAGCCAGCACTCTCTGGAGCGCAGGGCGAGGACAAATCCTGTCTCCGAATGAATTTCCTCATTACCAGGGGTGACGCGCTCAGTGGCTGCGGTGACGGATTGTTGGTATTAGTGGTGCTGAGTGTGATTAATAAGACTGCTCTGTCTCTGACAGAGTGGGAATGGCACCACTAAAATTGAATGGAGGAAATCCTACTAAAATCTGTAAGGGATGGCTGGGGGGGGGGGGGGGGCAAGGCAGTGCCAGGCGAAGCTTGTCAGTCTGCCAGCTGTGACCATTAAATGAGGGGAGAGGCGGGTCCACTTCAACACAGGACCTTTTGGTCCTTGTTGGTCTTAACAATCTGCAAACCTGAACTCCTTCCTTCCTTCCTTCCTTCCTTCCTTCCTTTCTTCCTCTTTCCTTCCTTTCCTCCTTCCCTCCATCCCTCCTTCCTTCCTTCTTTCCTTCCTCCCTCCCTTCCACCATTCCTTCCTCTCTTCAACCCTTCTTTCCTTCTTTCCTTCCTCCCTCCCTTCCACCCTCC
>PVHY01025810.1:0-17968 GCA_004024945.1 Uropsilus gracilis
GAAAATCGTCACACTACCCCACATGCCCTCGACACAAACATCCTCGCTGTGCTGCTAGAGACAACCTCCAGTTTTCAGCTACAAGTGGAGGCTCCAGGGTCCCAGAAAAGAAGGGGACCTGGGGCCCAGGTTCCAGGATCCTGGGTTGCCTGCATTACAGTTACCTCTGGAAGGCAGAGCTGACCGAACCCACCTCAACATGGATGAGGCAGGACGTGGCGCCCCCTGGTGGGAGAGCAAGGAGAACACTATTTTTCCAGAACTGCAGAGACTATTTGGTGGGGAGGACATGGAAGGGGGCACAGCTCACCAGTCTCTGCTTATACTTTGTAATAAATATTAAACAAAGGCGAAAGTTGCTGCTTCTTCCTCAGCATGTCAGCACTCCAAACTGGCAGCTCATAGAGGAGGAGCTGTCTAGACCTCAGTTTCCCCAGGCCTAGCAAAGTACCCATCTTATAGGCTGGGTAGTCCTCAATGTCACCCCCCTGGCACCCATATGTGGCTACGAGGAAGAGAATTGGATTCAGACAGACCGTGCTGCAAAGCCTGGCTCTGCCACCCACTGGCTGTGTGACTTTGTTCAAGTGGTTTCAACTCTCTGAGCACTTTACTTCACCAGTAAAAAATGCACCCTCTCCCTGTGGTACTGCTGTGAAGGTTAGTTGGGAGTGGCACCGTCAGGCATTTAGGAAGAACCAAATACTCGAGAGGCTTAATCATTTCATTACTGCTATTGATTTTCAGACACAAATGCGTGACAGCCTTTTCCCTTCTGCTCCTAACTTACCAGAACCTAGATGACAGCTCACCCATCAGGGCCCCCACACCACCCCACATACCAGCTTCATATTGCTGAGACTCAGAAAGAAATGGGAAGGGGGCTGGCACTTCTGGAAGTCCTATATGTAGAGCTCAAAGTTCCCTTTATAAAAATGATCACAAACACTCCCACCCTCACTCTATCCCTTCGTGAAGCTGAGGTATCATGAAGAACCAGGCTTGGAAGCTCAGAACTCAGACGGCAGGGCCCCAGTTCACCTCCAGCTGGTCCCGTGGCCGAGTCCTGCCCGCAGTGAGTCAGAGCTGAGTACCCTGCCTGGAAGCAGGTCTCACTTCCCACTGTGGCTTCGTTCCACTTTGAGACGCTGATTCACTCTTGCTTCCCCTTGATTTGTGGGGAAGACCAGGCCACGGGTCATCCACCTCTGCTGAGCTATCTTTGGACTTCTCCACAATTCACAGCCAGCCTCACCCCACGGGACCAACAGCTAAATGGGAGCCTGCACAGCCTACAGCCACGAATGCCCTTTATCTGGTCACCAGCCAGCAGGGGAGTGAAGGACACAGGAAGTAGATGGGACCTCGAAAGACACTGCCGCACCTTCCCCCTGCAGGAAACCCTTCTGCAATGGTGACAGATGCCCTGCCAAGCTTATTCCTCTGGGACTCCTCTTTCCTCACAGCTGCCCCTTTGTCTTCTACCCCTGTCTTACCAGAACCTGAATGACAACTCACCCCCAAGGAGTCCACCAGGAACCCCACACCACCCCACATACCCACTTCATATCTGCTAGTACTCCGGAGGAACAGGAAGGGGATGATCCTCTATTCAGCTGGCAAACTCCTCCCCACTCCTCTTTTAGGCCTCAGCTCTGATGCCTCCTCCAGGAAGCCCTCTTGGAAGCAAGCCAGGTCTTATGAACCTGTCTCTATCACAGGCACCATGCTAAGCCTTTTCTACAAATGACCTCATAAAAATCTCCACACAAGAACAAGGGGCAACTGCTGGTATTACTTTACAGATGAGGAAATTGAGGCACAAGAGATTAAGGAACCTGCCCAAGGTCAAAGTCAAGAGATGGGGGAGCTGGGATTTGCCCCAGACAGGTTGGCTCCACACCCCCAGCACCCTACACATCCACATTTAGAGATCATGACACCCTACTTTCATTTTTGTTCACATTGTGTCTTCAACGTCAAAGGCCTCAGGAATAGCACTGAGCAGGCACCTATCTGGTGAAGCACCCCACCTCTAATGTGGGTTTCGCTGAGACAAGGTAGGAATTGATTAGAAGGGACTTTTGATGAAGAAACTGAGAGAGCATGTGTGAGATCTGTTCTAGATTATCTTGGATATGCCTCATTCTCCATTGTGGGGTGCAGGCCCTGAAACCCTTTTTAGCAGTTTTGTATTTTTTCTGCACAATCAGGACTTCCTTAAGGTCTTGAGCCAGCATCTGCCAGCATCACACTCTGTCCTGGGGAGATGTAAGGAGGGGGCTCAGTCTCAAAGGGATTTTGGCTGCTTCTGTCATGCTTCTACTCCAATGGGAGGAGGGAGGAGGGTTTACCATTTAGAGCCAGTCAGAAGCTGAGGCTGGGTCACACTCTGGTCTCCTCTGGCCACTTCCATGCCTCTCCCATGTACTCCCTGCTCACAATGGCTCCAGAGGACTCTTCTACCACGCAGACCTGACTGGCCCTTCCCTTGCTCAAAACCCTCTAGGGTTCCCACTTGCCCTTCAGCCTAAGTCTAGTTCCTTCTTTCTTTCATTGAGATATATTTTACACACAGTTTTTAATGCAGCCTCAGGAATTTCCACAAACTCATTCCTCTGAGTAGCGACCACAAAGACTAAACTAGAAGCTGCCAGGTCCTGAGAAGCTTGTAAAACACGGTCCTGCCATGTAGCTGTGGCTTATGCTCTGGACAGTGGCTGAGGGTCGACCCTGCTGCTGCTTTCTTGTCAAAGCACATCCTGAAGTGTTCACACCCCCACAGGATGCACCTGGGTGGTCCAGACACTGGTCTCCTCTTCCTTTCCAAATAGTCTTTGTTGTAAGTGTCCACGTCTCTCCTCAGCCACTTAAAATAAACATGGACGGACTGCCCAGTGTGCTGGTGAGGCCCATAGAGGAAGCTATAACATCAACAGTGGGCAGTTTGCGTGCCTGCTGTGCGTGTTCTCACTGTACAGAGTAGTTGCCAACAGATAAAGCCTGGAGAGAGACCCTCACAACTTGGAGGGGAGAGTCACATGGAAAAACTTCGCTTTGTTTTACCGGGATGAGCTAGTCTTTCTGCCATTCAAGTCTACCCCGTCAGTCCCCTGGTCCTGTCAGGAGCCCCTCTTCTCACCACTGATGACCAGGGTCCAGTCCCCTCGTCCATCCTCCCTGTCCTGTTACCCCTGTCAGCATACCAATAGGCCTTCCCTCCCTACTGAGCCACACACCCCAAACTGTCTCACTTTAGTCTCCCCAGGGTTCTCCAAGTAGTCATCAAAGTATAAACATCCATAATTGAAATTCAGTTTCTTTTTCACACACAGCTAGGATGTGAAAACCTGGGACAGTGAGTTCTTACAGAACAAACTCCTGCCACAGGCAACCTGGAAGACTGTCCCAGGTGTGGTGCCACAGCAACCAGATGCTCACCAGACCCATGGTCAGGGTCATGTGAAGCTCAGGAGCAGGTGGAGCTAGCCTGCGGCAGCCACAATCAAATGGGGCTGCTTCTGGTGTGGGGATTGGCAGGGAAAGGGCACAGGGGGATTTTGTAGGCACTGGAGATGTCTTCTATCCACACCTAGTTAGTAGGTACACAAGCACCTATATTTATAAAAACTCACTACCTTATCCTTAATCTGCACATAGGTAATGTCCTCCTCACTAAAAAAAAGTTGAAGGAAAATACTTATATACATTCTATTAGTAGTGACAGGTTTCTGTAACATAATTAGACTGAAGGATAAAAAGAAATGTTTATTTTTTAAAAGGTAACCACTACATCCACCCCCAGCTACTGTCCAAATGTCTATATTCCACTTACCACCTTCTCTTTGGGACCTTCTGTTCTCCTGGCACCAGTTTGTCAGCCTCTTCAGGTACCTTCCTGCTTCTGGTTCTTTCCTTAATCCCTAAATGTGGGAGGCCCCAGGGGCTATTCTGCTTTCTCTACCCCCTATCAGCTTGGATAGTTATTCAGTAAATCCCAGGGTTTTAAATAAGTCATCAAGACATCAATAGCTCCAAAATTTAGTAGATTTATATAATTATTGATAAAAATGACAGGACATTTGAGAGTTGCTTAAAAAGAAAAAAATCAGGAAAAAAGTTTCTATCTGGAAGGGGAAACTTCTAGAAGTAGGTCAAGTGTAACTGGACTGCCAAGCCTGAAGCTGGCCATGTAAGAGGTCTACACCATACTACCTCCTGTGTGTTTTTAAAATTTCATAAATGAAGTCAGTAAAAATTCTCTCTCTAAAAACTCTGATTGCTGGCCTTTCCTCCTAAATATTATTAAGAAGTTCAAAGCTTGTTCATTCCTATCAAGACACCTCCAACCCAGTGTGGCAAAAAGCACAGCTTTTTATACAGTTAGTCAGGCCTCAGAGCTTCAGGATAACTTTTCATCATCTCTGATTCATGTCTCCTCTCAAACAGCCCTCTTCCTGTGTCACCATCATCTCTCACTAAGCAGGGACACCAGCTTCCTCATCTACTTTCACAACTGCTCAGCTGCAGGCTGGTGCTTACAGCGGCCAGTACTGCTCTCACTGAAGTTCCCACATGGAGAAGTCAGGTGGTTCAAAAACAGGTAAGGCTCAAAGGACTTACAAAGACAAGATCTGATGCAGTTCTGTCTATTAATGGCAGCACCATAGGAACTGCTGTTATGAAGGGTTGGTGTTCATCTTTATGAAATATACCTCACAGCACGCCAGTCCTTTGCTCATAAGCCCCCCACTGGTTTCCTGTCACTTGGAAGTAAATTCCAAAGCCTGTACTAAGGCCTCCAAGATGCTGTGTCACCTGGTTCTTCTCTGTAAGTCCATCCCTAGCGCCCTGCCCCTCTTTACCTACCCTTGCTCTGGTCACCTGGTCACCCCAACAATTTTGAACAGGGGGTTTCACATCCCAATCTGGGATGTTCCCACTAAATAAAGATCAGTATCTTCACATGGCTCATTTTCTTACCTTCTGCTTAATTGAGACTGCTCAAAGGTTACCTCCTCCAAGGAGCCTTCCCTGACCACTTCCCTGACCACTCTCTGTAACCTGTTGCTCTCTATTCCCTTATCCTGATTTTCTTTTCTAAGTACCTTCTAGATATAAGATCTGCTCTAAGAGAATGTCTGCTCTTAGGAAAGAGGTGCTTGTTCTAGCCACTAGAAACTACGCCTGGTAGGTGACCAGAGCTGCAAAATTCAATCAATATACAAATGAACATTGATTGAATGAATAAGTGAACATAAACTAAAGAATGAAATGAATTAAGAGAGGAACCAGTCATGTGGTGGCTTTGAAAATTCCCAATGCATATACCCTTTGACTCAGCAGTTTGACTTCAAATCAGACATTCTAAAAATGCTACCATAAACTTGCTATCAGACATTCAAGGATATTAACTGCAGCAAATGCTTGTGAGAGGAAGAATTCAGGAACAACGAATATGCTTTCAACAGAGAAATGGTTCAAGTATGGCACATCTCCATGATAACAAGCCACTAAGATAAAAGGCAGCCTATGAGCACCTGACAGGTTGCCTGGTGCCAGGAAGAAAATGTGAGCTCATCCTGGAATAAGGTAAGCTTGGGTCTGAATTCAGACTACAGGGTCATTAGTTAGGCTAATGACCTAATAATAGGTAATTCAAAAGTACACATTCTTTTGCAAAAGAATGTATATTCTTTTGTATATAGAATGATGCAGACTCATTCTCTGCACCATTAAACTGAGGGGGCTGGGGAAAGTTGAAGTGAAATTTATGTAAAACATGGGACATAGTGGCCCCATGGTGGAAGCGAGACCTTTCTTTTTCCTTTTCTAGGTTATTTTCACCTCTAAAGATTGCCCAGATGTGAAAGGAGTATGGAGGACAATCTGGGGTTGAGGCAAAAGATAGAACCTAACTGAAGGTGAAGCTGCTGAAAAGGGATCCTGGGAACAAAGATGGCCTGGTTGGTGTAGATCTATCAACACCCACAGTCTTCCAGAACTCTGTAAACAGGCCCCTGGACTCAGTCTGTGTTTTCACCCAAGCTATGACAGCCTGGAGAGAGGGTTCGACATGGTAGGGGTGTAGAAAGTGGGAGAAGGAAGAAGAAAATGGGGGTGGGACAACCTTACAGCAGACTGGTATCAATCACTATCACTAGCATCATTAATCACAAAATAATGTAGTGTTACTACACACAAGGTATAGTAATTCTGGGCATTTTCGCCCATTCACTCTGCCAGTAAAACATCATACATAAGATGTTGTCTTCTCCATGGGGTATAGAGGGCGGAGAGGGCATCACCCACCATGGATGCCAACTCAGGCTCCAGCTCTTAACTCGAATGCTTTGTGATAACAGCAGCTCCAAGATACTGGAACTATTGCTTTAGGGGCAGATAATGGCGACCAGAACAGGAGACTTAATGGGTTCTCAGTGGTTTCTTGACTTTGATCAAATAGTACAGGGATCAGTTGCTCAAATAAAATGATAAAATACCTTTAATAAGATTTCAAGTCTGAAGTGGGGCGTTTGCCACCCGCCCACCTATCTATATTTTTATCTTTTCTTCAACAATCTTCTACTGTCGTGCCCACTGGATAGCCACCTATCCCAGACAGAGTGCTGAAACCCTGGGATGCGCCCACACTCTCCGCAGCCGGGAAGTGGCGGCTATCTTTCTAAGCGCCCACAGAGCTCTGCCTGCAGGCGTAGAAATTTTCAATCCACCAGCGGACTTTCAGTCTTTTTGCGCAGATTTTATACTTGGTGCTGGCTTTTCCTATGCCTTCAGGATAAGGCCGAGCCCTTTAGGGTCTGACCTGCCCACCTGTGCTGTCTGCCTCACTTCCCAGCCCGGGGGTGGGGGACTGGAATCTGAATGCAAGTCAGTGTGGACTTCCCCTGGGGTTCCCTCCGCCGGGTTGGGTGCCTTCACCCGCCCTTCGAGGTCCAACCCTTTCCTGCTTAGTGATTGGATCCTCTAACCATCTCCCTTCACAGACCGGGATCACTTCCAGGTGTGATTCATTCCAGTGTTCTCAGCACTCACTCTGTCCAAGACACTTAAATTCCACCCTGCCGCTCCACCCTAACGGATGCCGCCAACTCCACTGACCAGGCGGGGACTCGAACCTGCCGTCACCGTAGTCGCCCTCTCTCCTTCCTCTCAGGCAGCGCTTCCCCCAACCCTCCCCACCAACAGCGCGCACGCGCCCTCGGCGCGCTCTCGCCGGCCGTCCGCAATCCGCATGCGTGCTGAGCCACCCGTCGCCATCAACGCATGCTCAGTCGGGTGCTCACGCTCAGGCCTCGCGCGCCCCACCCGCCGCGCATGCGTAAGGTCAGGAGTCCGCGGGACCTGCTTTCAGCTCAGCCCCGCGATATTTCCTCCTGCTCTTTCGGCCGGCCTTTCCTGGGTGCTGCTTCCGGGACGTTCAGGCCGGTTCCGGGGTGACCGGTGCCTGCTTTTTTTCCTCTCTCCCTCTCTCTTCCACAGTCGCGTCCCCCTAGACTCCATTTACTGGCTAGGGCCTGGTGGTGGAACCTCCCCGCCCCCACCCCACTCCCGTCACGGAGAGCGCGCGCCGCACCCCTGGAACCAATCAGCAGCCACCTTAGGTAAGGAATCCGCGTGGCCGCGCGAGGCGCGTGCACCAGTGAGGGGCGGAGCGCAGGCCAGGCCACGCCCCTGCTCCGGCTGTCTAATGGTCTCGCGACGCCCTGCTGTGTTAAGCTGAGCCGGCTGCCCTGAGCGGCCCGTTGCTGAGTCGGCTTCGTGGGAGGGGTGGGGAACACAAGTGCTGTGTGGAGCTAGGAAGAAGCAGGAACTTGGGTTCCGGGGGACCCCAAAGGAGGGCGCGGAAAATGACGGTAAAGGACCTTGAAGCTCCTTTCAATCGCGGGCAAAGAGAACCTGCAGCGCAGGGAAAACCCTCTGCCCCAGTGTGCATGGAAATTTCGGTCGTCGTGTTTACCCCAACACCGGGCGGCTGTAAACAGATACCCAACTACCTGGGAAGTCCCTGAATAATAAGTTCATAAATTGTAGGTGAGGCCCCCTAGAGGAACCTGTAAATACATGTGCTCAGAAAAAGGTGTGAATAGACTTCTCGGTTCTGGGGTGGGAGTGTTTTAGAGGTCATTTATGCATATGCGTAGTTATCCACTAGGGTGACATAAATATGAAGTTAGGAATCGTGAATCCCCCCAGATAATCTGCTGTAGACACTTCGATTCTGAGATAACCCCCTAAAAGGGTTTGTGAAGAGATGCCTCCCCCTTCCCCCTCCCCTCTTCCCCCAAGATTAAATGGGAGGTCATGATGAGAATCCTGTCAGTAGGCATTTAAATAAATTGGCCTTATAAGTTTGGGGGGGATCCCCAGTGAGTCTTAGAAACAACACTGCAGGTCCTCACATTACATACAGGTGGATGTCTAAGTTTTGGAGTGCTTCCCCATAAGGGCTGTTAAATAGATTCCAATATTGAAGTTCCTAGATAACTTGCAAGTAGATGCTTATTTGCTTGGGAAACAGATTCTCATAGGTACATAAGACACTGTAGTGCCAGGGCAGAATCCCCGTTGAGGGGACTGAAGGAATAGGTAAGAAACACACTTCCATCCTGGAGAGGTCTAGAGAATAATATGTAAGTGGACACTTAATTGCAAGATAGGGAGGGTCCCCATATTCTGAGGTGAACATCCATCTGTGACTGTAAGCAGTCATTTAAGTGCTGAATGAATCATGTTCCATAAGCATCAAGAAACAGGCTTGTTCCCCTGTCTCAGAAGGCAGCAATCTTCAATGTCTTCAAGCCTGATTGTGGCTGGGTGAGAGGTCGGGGAGAGCAGTGAGAAAGGAACTAGACAAGCCGCTGCCTTGCTGACAAAAGTACTCCTGCATGCTATAAACAGATAACAATGTTCTGAAGAAAGACTCTCCAACAGGAATTTGTTCATGAGGCAGTGTAGTGGGGAGTTCCTGGAACAATTAATAGGCACTTAAGTGCCTAACAGGGCTTAGCAAAGGGCCAGAGAGTAATTATTTTAGATTCTGTCTCTGTCTCAACCACTCAGCTCTGTCTTTGTAACAAGAGGGCCACAGCAGACATTTTGTAAATTGGTGGACATAACTGCGTTCCAATAAAACTGTATTTACAAAAACAGAAGGCCGACCAGATTTTGTCCATAAATTGCAGTTTGCCAACCTGACCAGTGAGCGATAGCAGATGGCCTCAGTCCTACAAACAAAGTTAAGTGCTCAGAACTTCCTAGAACAATGTGTAAACAGCCGAGGAAGCTCCCAAGGGACCCATAGACAGCTACTTAAATGGTTGGGAGTGGGCCACATGGGTAGCCATAACATTTTACGGCAGATTAATTTAAACCCGGTGAGACCTTGGAGTGTCAAGGATGGCAGAGACCTTGGAGTGTCAAGGATGGCAGACCGTCAGGAATGGAAGGTAAACGAACACTCAAGTATAGAGGGAGACCAGATGAATGCTTGAGCCACACCCCACATTTTGGCAAGTAATGGGTCCTCACAAGAATGGTTATCAGACTGGGGGTCATGTTACTGACTTGTAAGGAAATTACTTGCTGTGTTTTGGGAAAGAGAATGTCTCATTTTTATAACCCTGCCTCTAAAAGTTGTATTTATACTGAGACAAAGTGATAATTAGTTGACAGTGGTTTAGGGTACAAGTGAAAACTAGAAGGGTATTTGTTTCCTACTGCATGTAGAGGTAGACAATTCTAGGGTAAGATGGCACCCCTGAACCTTATATTTCGTTCTACTGTTTCTTCCTTCTATTAAGTTGTCTCACAGTCTAAGATGGCTACTTGGGTGCCATCCCTCATACCCACATTCCTTCTAGAGAAAGGGGCAAAAGGAAAGTGCCTGTGAAGAAAGGTTTCTGAAAGCTACCAAGCATAATCTGGTGTCATGTCATTGCCAGAGAGAATGTAGTCCCCTAGCCAGACCTAACAACACACTAGGCTGAGGACTTTATTCTGGGTAGTCTTTACAAGCTCAGAACTGAGGGTTTCTTTCTTCTCTCTTTTTTTTTTTTTTTTTTGGACAAATTAAAGAATGGGTTAGCTGGTAAGCACTGCCCCCGCCATGGTGCTCTTTTGAAAGGAAGTCCCTTCTGTTAGTCCAGGGTGTGCTGAGTAGAGTGGAGAGAGACTCTTCACTTGGAATCGACCTCTTTCTCTCTGTAGGTGACCATGTCTGAGTCTGGGCACAGTCAGCCTGGGCTATACGGCATAGAGAGACGGCGACGGTGGAAGGAACCAGGCCCTGGTGGCCCCCAGAACCTCTCTGGGCCTGGCGCAAGGGAGAGGGACTACATTGTGCCATGGGAGAGAGAGAGACGGGTGAGTGTTTAGGTGCAAGGGCAACTCCCGAGCAGCCCCTGGCCCCACAGATGGTGATTCAGCTCTTGTAGTGGGCTGGACAACCATTTGTTTGTTGGTTTTCTGTTGTGGACAAGACTGTCTGCCTCGTGGAGTAAGGGGTGGAGGGTGGCCAAGAGGGTAGAGTCTGTTTTAGATGAAGTGAACAGAGAAGGTTTCTCTAAAGAGCTGACTTTTGAGCAGAAACCTGAAGGAGTGAGGAGCATTCTAGACAGGCCAGCCATTGTAGAGGCCCTGAGCTGGCATCTGTTGTGTAGCCCAAAGATCAGCTCTGCTACAGTGGCTGAAGGAGGAAGAAAAGTGATAGACGATGACGTCAGGCATTCGGAAGAAGGTTGGGTTTCATTGAGTGAAATTGGCCCTGTAGAGTCTGAGCAGAAAGGCGTCATGAGGTCTGTGAGGGAGCTGTGTAACATTAGCAGCTTTTCCTGTCCTTGAGCAGCCTACTGTGTGCGAGCACTGTGCAGAGTGGCCACAGCCTTTGAACCCTCACAGCCACTCCATGAAGGGGAACCTGTGACAGATCCAGCTTTCCCTGGTGAGGAGAACACCAGGGTGAAGTCACAGAGTCGGCAGTTCCATGGCCAGGACTCAACCTACATCTAGCTCAGCAGGCACCACTCAGTCCTGCTTCAGGGAGATCCTGGGTGGGGCTCAGGTGCCTCCATGTGAGACCCATCCTGCCTTGCTCCCCTCCTTGGCTTGGGTGACTCCCAGCTACAGTCTAGTCTACCCCTGGCACCTCTCTCCAGGCCCCGTGCCTCTGAGGCTCTTTGTGGGATGGCAGTAGGTGGCGGCTTGGACCAGTTTCTGAGCTATAAAACTGTGTCAACATGAAGAATAATTGGTTCTCAGTGAGCTGGACGCTGATTTGTTCCTTCTGTTGGGGGTCACATCAGTGAGGACATGTTCTCTTGTCACACATTCTTGATTTCACGCATTCTTGTGGGGAAGGCTGTCATCTTCCACACCTTCAGCTTCAGTCTTGAAATAGGCTGTTCCAGGTGTTGTCTTCATCTCTGTCTTTGCTGCTCATCCCTGGCTGCCTCCTTACTCACTGCAGGTGCCTCATCTCCTTCATGTTCCCTACTGGCCTCAACTAGTATCTTTCTGCCATTTCCCCTTCCCCATACTTGTGACACCCGGGGGCCTCATCCTGGACAGCTCTCCTCTTCTCATACTCTCCACCCATGCCAGTCAAGTACTTGATGCCCCTGAATGCCTCCCCTGCCCCTCATCTTGCTCAGTGACTTCTCTCTGCCCCTAGCTTTCTGGAAGCCCTCCCTCCCATATCCCCCACAGTCCACACCATTCTTTTCTCCAAAGCACTTTCATGTGTCCTGTTTGTTTGTTCTTCCTCTCAGACCAGTGGAGTGAGCAGAGTTTAAATAAGTATTCTTAGTCTGTGGGTGAAAAAGCAAACCCAGTGAGGCGTCAGGACTCATGAGGTTATGCAAGCCACAGAGAAGGAATGAAATTCAAACTGGGGTCTCTCCCCTTCATAAGCAGGGGAGGGGGTGGTCAGAGAGACTTGAAGAGGCATGTGGTTCTGTCCTCTGGAGTGGCTGTGCACATTCTCTAAGGAAGGAATTCCATCCATTCTCCAGATGAGGACATAGGCCCGAGTGAAGGTGGTTTCTTGTCCAAGTTCATGAAACCAGGAGGAGGCAGGGTGGGGTTTGAACCCAGAGCTGCCTGCTTCAGAGTCCAGCTACCAGCCAGGCTGCAGTCAGGTGAGGCAGATGAGTGCAGAGGGACAGAGAGGGACAGTACAGAAGCTGGGCTGCTGGTGTGTGATCTCAGCAAGCCACTGGGCCTCGAGGGCCATAAAATGGAGATATTCTCTGTCTCCCAGGTTTGTTTAGGACAGAGGACAGTAAGTGGCAGGGCATTTAGAATAGTGCCTGGTGTGTGGGCTCTGGAGGAATTGGGAGCCATGCATGGTAACTGCCCTCCCTCACCACAGGATGGCAGTGAAGAGACCAGCTCAACGGTCATGCAGAAAACCCCCATTATCCTGTCAAAACCTCCAGCAGAACGGGTGAGCAGGGGCGAATCTTCTTGGAAGGGGAAGGGGAGGCCAGATGCCATCAGAACCAGGATCTCTCCCTTTGACTGGAACCTTCTCACTTCTGTAGTCAAAGCAGCCGCCACCGCCAGCGGCCCCAGCGGCCCCACCTGCCCCGGTCCCTCTAGAGAAGCCCATCGTCCTCATGAAGCCTCGGGAGGAGGGGAAGGGGCCTGCAGCCACTGCAAATACCCCAACCCCTGAGGGCACTGCCCCACCACCCCCTGCAGCACCTGCACCACCCAAGGGAGAGAAGGAGGGACAAAGACCCACACAGCCCGTGTACCAGATCCAGAACCGGGGCATGGGCACTGCCGCGCCTGCAGCCATGGACCGTGAGTGTGCCGGGCCAGGCTGGCTGGGAGCTGGTGCCCCTCACACACACAGCCTCACTGTGCACTCTGTCACCTGCTTTCCCCCATCTCAGCTGTCGTGGGCCAAGCCAAACTGCTGCCCCCAGAACGCATGAAGCACAGCATCAAGTTGGTGGACGACCAGATGAATTGGTGTGACAGTGCCATTGAGGTACGGGGCGGGGGATTCTCCACGTGCAGCTCCCTAGGTCTCAGTCCCTCTCTTCCATCCCTGCCTCTTCCACCTTAGTAGACAATTTCAGACTGGACAACGTTCTGGTGCTTGCAGCAACAACAGGGAGAGGGCCAGAGCGAATTTCAGTGTCCTTGCTGGTTGTCAGGATGCTTTGACCCTGGGCAGAGGTCCTCCCCACCACCCTGGATGCCCAGGAGTCTCCTGTGCCATCACACAGCCCCTCTCACCGGTAGAGACTCTGCTGAGCAAGTGTTCACTGGCTTGAACATTACTCCCTGGAGGTCACCCCTGTCTGTAGCCCCGCTGTCATTTACACCTGACGTTCCCCGACTGTCCTGCCTACCTCAGCCTCCCAGTCTTCATTTCTCCACTTCTGCTGCGTTACCCCACATGCCTCTGCTCAGAGTCTCTTGGGCCTGTTATCTCTCCATCTTCAACAGTTTGCACTGATTGCGACAGTGCACCAGGCCCGTTTGTCACCTGACCCCTGCTGCCCTTTCCACTCTCCCAGTGATGCCAACTGGGGAGCTCTGGAATGAAAAAAAAGAAGAAACCTTTCCAAGTAGAACTCAACAGTGGTGAAAACAGCCCATGTTTGCACCATTGGTGTGGCGGCCACTGTTCCTGTGGGTGGCCATTGGGCACTTAGCCACTTACCTTAGCTGCAGGTGCCTAGTGTGATTCAGGAACTGAATTTTTCATTAAGTTACATAGGCTCATGTGGTTGCTGCCCTCCATATTGAGCAAGGCTAATCCTGGATGCTCTGACTTAGTGGGTCTGGGGCTACTGGTTTACTTGTTTTTAAGCTGTGCCAGGTGAGTCTAAGACCAGCTGCCCAAGTGGAGGACAAATGTGTTTTCCTTGTGAAGGGTCTCTTACTCCCCCTGGTGGTAAGTGTCAGCGAATCTGTTGTTGCCCAGAGGTGAAGGTCTAAGGAGTTTTCTGGATTCCTTTAAATCCCAGACAAGAGCCATTACACACCCAGCTCCCTTTCTCACGCACACAACTCCCTTTCTTATGTCTCCCTCTGTGTTCCCAGCCTGCCTGAGGCAGAAGGCCTCCCAGCGGTCCACTGCGGTAGCCCCCAGTCAGCACAGGCTCCTTTGGCTTGTCTGTCTCTGCACCTCCTCAAGCCTTACTTTGTCTCACTGTCAAGTGGCACCAGCTTCCTCTTAGCTTCTTGGTACCAGGCTCTCTTCTACAGATGCTATTCTCTGTGCCCAGAACATGCTGTGTACTTCACCACTGTCACTGCACGTGCAGAGCCCTTTTTTTGATCGAGGGAATCCAGGCTGTGGAAGCTTGTCTACATTCAGGCCTGGTCAGCATGACAGGGCATCTGAGCAAGCCACACAAGTCACGCTTCCTTCGCTTTCCTGCCCCAGAACTGACGGGGGTCTTGTTCCTACATCTTCCCACAGTATCTGCTGGATCAGACTGACGTGTTGGTGGTTGGTGTCCTGGGTCTCCAGGGGACTGGAAAATCTATGGTCATGTCACTGTTGTCCGCCAACACTCCTGAGGAGGACCAGAGGTGAGGGGAGTTTGGGGGGTAGGAGGTCAGGAGGGAGGAGGGCATTCAGGTGGGATGGGACAGGTGGGCCTGGGTCTTTCAAGTGCTGTTGCTGAAATGATTTGAGAAGTTGTTTCCCTCTGTGGGCCTCTCTTTATCTGATGAAGATGAGTAGGGGTGCATACAATCTTTGTGTTGCTCCATGGTCACCAGTCCTAGTTTTGTCTCCCCCTGTTCCTGCCCTAGGAAATGGCACAGAGCCCAGCCAGAAACTGAGATGTGTATGTGAGGCCTTGGATTAGGCCTGCCTCAGTCTTGGCCTGTAGCTTGCTGGCCTTGGGCGGGTCACTATGCCTTCCAGCATCTCATTCATCTATAACATGGGCTCAGGTGGGCGGTTTCAGCAGGAACGTGCCATGGAGCAGATGCTCAGAGGATGTTGGCTGAGGTGACCTGGGAAACTGAGGGATGAGGTCTGTATCTAGGAAGTGGGTTCTGCCAGCCTCAGTCCACTATTCCTGGGTGTGAGTGGGTATCTGTGGGAAGATAAAGGGTAATGTCACAGGAGATATTTGGGTGGGGTGGGGAGACATTTTCAGAACCAGGGCCCAAACCTGAGAGCAGAAATGGAAAGAAAGAAAGGTAGGGACAAGGAAATATGGGTCAGACAGAGTCTTAAACTAAGATGGAATCTTGGTATGCATGGGAGGGGTGGTAGTTACTTGGTTACTACCAAGCGATTTGGTGTTTGTGTTTTTTTTCCTTTTTGTTTTTATTTATTTATTATTTATTTGTTTGTTTGTTTATTTGTTTGTTTGTTTTTTTGAGACTAGGTCTCGCTATTTTTGCCCATGGAACCGCAGCCTCTCATTGCCTGTGGTACCACAGACTCAAGTAATCCCCAGCTTCAGCTTCCCAGGTAGCTGGGACCACAGGCGCGCGCCACAACGCCCAGCTAATTTTTTGGGACTAGCTCTCTCTACGTGCCCCTGGTGGGACTTGAACTGCAATCCCTGGACCCGGCCGTGGCTTCCTAGGCTGCCACCTACAGGCATACACCACCATGCCTGACCTTTTTTATTATTAAGAGACTAGGTCTCGCTACGTTGCCCAGGGTTGTCTCAAACCCATGAACTCAAGTGATCCCCAGCCTCAGCCTCCCAGGTAACTGGGATTACAGACGTGCACCACCATGCCTGGCTATTTTTTTTTGTTGTTGTTGTTTTTTCAAGAGGCAAAAGCATTTATTTACTTCTAAAAAGATGAAATAGACAAAAGTCACTGAGGATACAAGGACCCCTTTGGTAATCTTACCCTGTAGTTCAGTCTTTAGTCCAAAAAACTACACATGGGTCCTTTAGCCACATGCGTCCACAAAATGGCAGCTGTCCTACCTTCAAGCCAAATGGCATTGTGGGTCCTTCCCCTAAGGCACAGCTATTCACTTCAAGACAAATGAAGAAACCAAGATGGCATCGTAGATCCTCCTCCAAAAGGCATAGCTCCAGCATTCTTTTTGCTTCAATGCTGAAATAAGCCAAACCATCAAGACTCACTCAGAACAGCAGCAGCAACCATTTCAGATGTCTTACAATGAAAACAGCAACATTGCAGTTTCTTCTCTTCAGGTGTCCAGACAATTCCCAAGCTTTGCAGTTTCAAAGTTAAAGCAAGTTTTCAAGTACCATGTTTCGAATTCAGCTTACACAGGTCACAAGTTTCTACAGCATGCTTCCCCGGGCTCCTCACTGTTTTGGGCTGGGGATGGAAGCCCACAGTGTGGCTTCCTTTCCTGCTTTGCTGCTACACAAAGAAGTGGCAGCTCAGAGGCCTCCAGCCTCCTTGCTGTTCTGCTACTCTTTTTTGTAAAGCAAGTGCTATTTGCCCTGGACTCCACAAATGGATATCTGGGGTCCAGAACCCCCCAACATTGTATGCAGAGTTGTATGCACATCTGTAGTTAGACTCTTATTCTAGGAAAAGGGACCACCATTTCCAGCAGGGCTCAGAGGGCTGCTGACCCAGGGTAGACTAGGAAGTGCTGTTATAAGAGTGGACAGGCTTCTGCCTGAGCGGGCTGTGGTGCTGGTGTTGGGGGATGGGGGGAGCATAGCAGGGTTGCCTCTGCCCTGCCCACCCCTGCCCCTCTCTGCTCTGCTCCTACTAGACTGCAGTTTAGCGCTGGCTCTCTGGGGTAGCATCCTTTCCCTGTCAGCTTCTTCCCCCAGCTTGCAGTGTCCTGACTCTCAGTTCAGGTTTCTGAGTTGGAGAGAATCCTGTTGTCATAGCTTGTGTATTTGAGCCACATCAACCTGGGTGTGCGGGACCCAGAACACCAACTTTGGTTGTCAGGTCTCCTGAGTTTGCCTCCTGAGCACCTGTATGAAGTTGGTGGCTTCTTTCTTTTTTTTTATTTTTATTTTATTTTATTTTTGAGACTAGGTCTTGCTATTTTTGTCTGTGGAACCGCAGGCTCTCGTTGCCCGGGGTACCACAGACTCAAGCCATCCCCAGCCTCAGCTTCCCAGGTAGCTGGGATTACAGGCACACACCACCATGCCCAGCTATTTTTTTTTTTTTTTTGGAACTAGGTCTCACTACGGGCCCCAGGCGGGACTCGAACCGCGATCCCTAGCCCCTGCCGCTTCATAGGCTGAAGCTTACAAGCACGAGCCACCGTGCCCGGCTTGGTGGCTTCTTTCTAACACCCTCACCTCCCTGTCCTGAGCATTCGCTGTGTGTAGCACAGCCTGGACCTAGGGCCCTACAGGGGCAGAACTAGCAGACTTGGGCCTGATGGGGCTTCTGTTTTCATCAGTGAGCTAGAGGACAAAATAAATACGTCATTTGGTATGTTAGACGATAATAAAAACAACACAACAAGGGGGTGTGGGGTGGTGATGTTGGACTAGTTACAGCTCCAGCTAGGGTTGTCAGGGAAGCCTCACTAGCCAGGCGTTCTAGAGGAGCAGACTTGGAGGAGGGAGAGCTCTTACCAGGGAAGGCAGGCTCTCCCTCACAGGGAAAGCTGGCCTGTGTGGGTACAGTGGCATGGGGCCCTGGAGCTGGGCCTGAGACTTCCGTGGCCAGGGTCTAGTTCCAAGGCCGGCCTTGGATAGCAGGCGTGGAAGTCACTGTTCTTTACACCCTGCAGTCCTCATTGTGAGGTGCTTGGGGAGCATCAAATCGAAGTCCTGTCTGCCCCTCACTTCAGTCTTTAGGCTTTCTCCAGGACCCTGGGCCAGAGCCCCCGTTCCTCCCCCCATGTCTTCTCCCTTCACCCCCCCCTCCCCAAACCCAGGTCCTGTGCATCCTCTTTTGCTCTCTACCCCCTGCCTTCTCTCTGCTGGCCTTTGAGGCTGCCTGTGAACCACTTGATTTTTGCTTCCCTGCCCCTCCCCCCCCACACACA